>SNQJ01S0025575.1:45921-63113 GCA_010110895.2 Picea sitchensis
TGGCCACTTGTCATGCAAGTGCCACAATTTCTCTGTCACATATAACTGATTGATTTGATGTGAAAGGAAGATAAGAAACCAATAGATAGAAGGAACAAGTTGATCTTGCTTCTTTGCTGCAACTTCTCTCTGCTCCTTCAAAGATATAACACACATGCTATGCTGCAACATTTAATGACAAAACAACATAATGAAAAGCATGCTTACATTGGCTTCTCCAACACTTATCTTGTTGATATGAAGCTTTGTTGCAAAAACAAACATCGTCATTGAATTCGCGTCATCAAATTACCCAAAAATGAATGTCAAATCATCTCCATCCGAGTTGGACACTTTCAGGGCCAAGAGACACCTCTGCCTCGGTTACCATGCCACTACATATGCAATAAATGACTCATTATGGAATTAAGCTACTGAAGTTTTTCTTAGATCAGGAAACTAACATCACCACTGCATTCGTGGCATTATTTCACCTAAAAATGTCTGTCTCCACACCTCGATTCGAGTCGGACACTTTCTGGAACCAAGAGGCAACCTTGCCTTGTTTTGCATGCCAAAATCCGTACAGGCCGTACAGGCGCGCTCCACTCTCATGCTCCATGCACTGGTGTTTGGCTCTGAATGCACACGTTATCGAACTTGGCCTCCAACCCCCCTTCTTATATCATTTCTCGGGCAGTTGAGCATTAATGAGGTTGTTGCCTAAATGGTTAGAGTGGCTAAGTTAAGGCACTCACTGTTGGGGAGGTTCCGAGGTCGAATCCCATGGATTCCCCCTTTTGGTGCGCTCTGCTAATTCTGGCGGTCCGTTTTGGCGTGCGCCACCAAATATGGCGGACCGTTTTGGCGCACTCCTCTAAAGATGGCAAAGATTCTGGCGGACAGTTTAACAGTCGCTATATTTGGCAGCTGGTGGAATATATCGCCAACTTTGGTGGAACCGCCCCAAATTTGGTAGCTGTTCAATATACATATTTTTTTAATTTTTCATTCATGGAGGGTCCTTGGGCATTTCGGGGGTTCCACGTGGCACGTCCCCATTGGGCCATGTAGCAGCCTCTGATTCGCCCACCTGTGCGTGATGAAATCATCACTGCATCATCTTGGACATGTGGCACCTTCTGGGTGGTGCCATGTGGCATCACCTGGGGGTGCCACATGGCACTTTTCACTGGTCCACATGGTGCCCTGAAAAGCCCAAATTTGAGTGACACGTGGCAGCCTTTGGTGCTGCCACGTGGTATTCTGACGTCACGCTGACATCATCATGATACATGTCACTCTATTCACTTTCCACGTATGTTGTACGGATGTTGACGCCATCTGTACTGATGCTGACGTCAGCAGTACGGATGCTGACTCATCCCTACTGATTGGACTGGGTTGACCAGAACTTTGACCGCTTATATATTTTGATCCGTAAATCTATTTGACAAGCCGTTTGCGTCATTGGAAATCTTGCAACGCTCTCTTCACGCTCATGTCATTTTATTGGAGTTTTAGGAACTTTGAGTTTTGCCCTTTTTTTGCCTACTGAGGCCATCTTGAGGCTCATAGGACACTTCGTGCGTTCTAGGAAAATTATGAAACTTCTTTGATGTTCCCTAGATCCATCCAGATCATAAAATTTTACCTCAACTTCCTTCGTAACTTCAGATGTATCAATGGGTACCTACAATAAACCTTTCACAAGATAATAGTATTCAATATGCTCAAATATCATTTCCATAAGAGACCCTTGCTCTCTTATTTATACTCTCCAAGTAGACTCCTCTAGGGGTTATCTTCTAATCAACTTCATTCTTTAATGGATAACCCACTTATAACTTCTTTGTCCACTTACAACCACTTTATCCACAAATAGTAATCTCACCACTTCCAGTTGTAACTACTTTATTTTTAATTATTTTCCTTTTTGCAACAACTTAACCCATAATTAACTCCTAGTTACAATCATTTAGACTAGTCAACTTCTTCTAGGAGCTTCTAAAATAATTTGACTTCTTTGAACTTATTGACTTCTTTGAACTTATAGGGGCTTCTAGATAACTCATGAGGGTTCTCCAACTTTACAAGGCCATATCTCTCTAACCGCGAGGAACTACCACATATCATCGGAAACGACACAACATGTATTATTCATATCGAATAGTCTCACATGAAAATTCATTGATATCCATTACATTATTCCTCAACCAAAATTGGGTTCCTTAACCACACCTAGGGGTACTCAACCACTTAAACATTTGGACTTTGAAAAGCGTCTTCCTGTGAGGGCTTTCACCATAAGGGGACCACTTTAGAGTTCATCCATTTGGTACTTCCTACTAACCATGACATGAAATTAATGATATAACTTCCTTTGACATCAACCAATGACAACACATAACTATAACACCACTTGACATCAACCCTTTGACATAAATGACAACACAATCCAATAATCAATAACATCAATGATACAACTTCCTTTGATATCAACCTTGACAGCAATGACAACACATCACTATGACACCACTTGACATCAATCCTTTGACATCAATGACAACATAATACAACAATTTCTAAGTAGAGGAATGGATCCATTAGATATGACGGTTTCGTAGAAGAAACAACTAGTAGTAAAAGCAACAAATTATCAATTGATTGCAAGGAATTTATACAAGTTGGGTGCAAATGGAATATTGAGACGATGTGTGTTGGAACAAAAAATACTAGTGATACTTTAAGAAGCACATGATAGGATTGCAGGAGGACATTATTTAGGGAGAACAATTGCACAAAATATTTTTTGCGTGGGGATTTGGTGGCCCACACTTCACAGAGATGTTAAAGAATACTGTCAGTCATACGATGTATTTCAAAGAGTGGGAAAGCCATCTAGGAGGGATGAAATGCCTTTGAATCCACAGGTTACGCTGGAAGCATTTGAGAAATAAGCCATAGAATTTGTGGGGCCAATCAACCCACAAGCAAGGAGATCAAGGGCAAGGTACATAATCACTGTGATAGAGTATTTGACAAGAAGGGAAGACGCAACCCCAGTTACAGATTGCACCACATAGACTACTACATAGTTTTTGTTTGAGAATGTAGTCACAAGGTTTGGATGTCTTTGCATCTTACTCAGTGATCAAGGAACACACTTTATTAATAAAACAATTGCATCATTGACTGAGGAGTTCCAAATTCATCATAAGAAGAGTACTCTGTATCATCCTTAGGCCAATGGAACAGTGAAATCTTTCAATAAAATCTTGGAGAATTCTTTGACAAAAAATTGCAATGTAGGGAGAGACGATTGAGACTTAAGAGTTCCTACGGTATTATGGGATTACAAGACTACAAGTAAAAAGCTGACAGGGTAGACACCTTTCAGGTTGGTCTATGGGAAATAACTAGTGATGCAAATGGAGTTTATTTTACCTAGCCTGCACATTGCAACAATCATTGATCTTTCAGACTCTGGTGCAGTAGAGGAGAGACTATCACATTTAGTACAACTCGAGGAAGATCGGTTTGTTGTAGGTTTCCATTAGAAAGTTCAGAAGGAAAGAGAGAAGGCTTGGTATGATCGACACATTAAAAAAAAAAGTTTCAAGTGGGAGATTTGGTATTACTCTATGACAACAAATTCATGCAGCATCCGAGAAATTTTAGAATGCATTGGTTAGGACCCTATGTGATTCAACATGTAACAGAAACATATGTTGCGCAGTTGGAAATCCTGAATGGAGAAGTCCTTGGAGGAATGGTGAATGGAAGTCAGTTGAAACTCTATAGAGATGGTCGACAGTCTGCGCAGTAATATGCGCTGTGCTAGAACACATGTATCATAGTAACTGTACTATAGTAGGAGGAAAAAATACAGAAAAACAAATCAAAAGTAGAAAAAGGAAGAAAAATAAATAAAAAATAGATATAGAAAAATAACAAGTTTACAGAGTACTAAGGGATACGAACTTGCAGAGAAGGAATGACTATCATGCATTAGAATGAAACTGCACTGAATAAGGAAACAAAACATAGAAGAAAAAGACTGCGATGCAAATAGATGCAAAAGAAAGAATAGTTGTATAGTTTGGAAATGACAAGACCATTGGAAGCATTAAAGCACATAAATGATGACTATGAAGCGGGAATGACAAGTTATAAAGACGCAGTATAATCTTAAATGGTAAAAGCTGTCGAAAATCACAACATATTGGTAGTATGAGGGGAAAATGACACAACAGATTTGGTAATAAAGCTACATTTATTTAACCACTCATCAACCTTGTTGGTGGATTGGACAAGGTAATTAAGGTGTGAAGAGACATGCACAGTTGGAAAGGAGGCACATAAACAGTCGAAGGTTGTTATGTGTAAATCATTGTGACTTAGAGATGCATGCAAGAGAGAGAAAACCAGAGAAAACTAGAGCGAATTTGAGTGCATCAGAGTGGAACCAAATCTACCAGAGAAAACTAGAGCGAATCTGAGTGCATCAGAGTGGAACCAAATCTACCAGAGAATACACATAGAGCCAGTAAATGAACCTGCCACATAAGCCGAATCGCCCCGCCAAAATTTGGAGCGCCATCAGTAGTAGCGCGAAAATAATCAAAACGACTAGTAGATGCACTAGAGGTTGAGGAAGTACTCGGAGCTTCGGCTTCATCTTCACAAGAAAGCTTCCACAAAAATTACATCCCACCTAGGATGGATAACACGTATAATGTTTTTTTTAAATTAATATTGTTTACTATTTTTAATCTATTTTTGCCTTCACATATATCAAAATCCTAGAATACATACCTCTCTTATTTATGCTATAACTTTTTCTCGGCTTAACCATTTCTCAAATGAGTTATATGCAGGACTAAAGGAGATTGATACCTACGATCTAAAAAAATAAAAAATGTTTTGATCATGTTAATACCCTCTTAGCCTGCACAAACAAAATACGTTATAATTTTCAGGCATATGTTGACTTTGATAATTTTAAAAACATATAAAATTAATATTAAATTTTTCCAAAAAATACACTGCACAAGAAAAATAGGTTCTCTACAAGTATACAAGTTTTTGGAATGAAATTCCATCGTTAAGATAATCAACACTTGCATGAACAAAAACATAAACCTTATATTTTGTTGGAAAAATAAGATACCATCGTTAGAAAAAATCAAATTTGACCTAGTTATTCACAATGTTTATGAATAAAAGTTGTATATTGGGAAATATAATTCAATTTCCTACGTTTTATCTTTGTACACCATATTCAAATTCATTGTAAAAGTACCTTGAATAATCTCTCCAAGCTAACATATTGTTGTTTTTCTAGGTTTGCATTGCCACTAACGAGTCATGAGAGACCATCTTTAGCTTGCACTCACCCTCAATGTAAAATTGTTGTGTTTATTAAATAAAGTTCACTAGRTGGTTGATATTCAATRAAACCACAAGTAGTTAGGGTTTTGCTAATAARAAACTAATTATAAAAGTAAAATGATATGCAATGTTTTGTCATGAAARTAGTTAGGGTTTTGCTAATAAGAAACTAATTATAAAAGTAAAATGATATGCAATGTTTTGTCATGATTTTTCATTATATTGGAGTTGTGCTCATTTGAATGTTAGGTCCTTAAATAAACCTACGAACATTGCTTTGTTTTTAGATTATCGATATAAGGGTTTTAAATTCTAGAGGTTCAATACTCTTATTCTCCTATTTTACTTTTTGCAATTTATATGTCTTCTCACATTGCTCATAATTTACATTTTTTAATTAAATACACTAAATACATTAAAGGAATCATTTTTAAAAAGGTGAAAACCTTATTTGGGTGTTTCTATATGATGAGTTTGATGTGCATGTTGACTAAAGATATTTGTCCATGTCAATAACTCATTCCAAGATGTTTTTTGAGTTGGTCCAATGATGAATTTCAATATGGAGGTAAGATCATTTGTCTTAATTTTAGTAATATTTATTTTATTCTTCAACTTATAAGGTTGGAAAAATAGTTTTTATCTTAATTAAATATTTATATATATATTTCAACTTTTTTATTATTAATGATTTATTGCCATTCAATTTATATTTAAACTATATAATGTTTAACGTTATTAATTTGATAGTCAAAATGCACATCATTAACGTTATCAATATTATTAATTTGATTATAAAAAATACACATCATAGAAACTATGGGTTGTTATAAATATGTTACTCAGTCTGAAGATTTTATGGTTGAACCAACGCGACGGTTGTTTGGTCTATAATTCAGTGAGAGCAAATAATGAAATAAAGGTGATGGGATTCTTACGTGGTTCTGGGAATCAAATTCGGGGTATTCAAAGTTCAAGCGATATAATGGAGAACTCTGACTCAGAAGAATCGGTGACGTCGGTCTTTCGTGGTGGCCGGTGTAATGACGTAGAAGCGAAGAAAAGGCCAGGTGGTCGTCCACCTAGTTCTAAGCCCTATCTGCCAAATCCTCCGCCAGAGTTAGAGCCTCCAGCAAAGAAGTCATGTTGGATTCCACCTGGCTTCCTTCGAGGAATGCTGCCTTTAAAAAGAAATAGCAAGGCGCCAGCCCTACCTTCGACGACACGTGGGCTGGCGTCGAAAGTGCCAACAACGCAGAAAACATGTCGTGGAAAGACACGTAAGGGGACCATACCCTTTGTGAACACAATCGATCAGAAAAACATCCACGTCATTTCAGATGAGCCGAAAATAATAACACAAGATATCAACAAACGTACTCAACATCGGCCACCGCCAAATATAGTAAAACCGCGACGTACTTCTGCTTCTGTTATAATTGATGAGATTAGTCCAGTCATAGACTCGAGGGAACAAATTTGGCAGCAGTCGTCTCTAAGAGGTGGAGATGCCATTAAAGAAGAAGACGCAGATAATCTTAGTGACCGTTGTAGTTCCAATAGTGAGTATATTAAACGAAATGCAAGGACACTGGTCGAAGTAGATGTAGAGAAACCCCGCTATAATTACAGGCGTAAGATTGATTACGACCATTATATTAACGAGTATCTTAAACATCGTGGGGGCATGTGAATATTTTTTCTGGTTTCCAATTTTAAGTATTATCGCCATAATCATTACGCATCGCTCCGGAAATAGATATAATTGTATGCTGTGAATACAGTCTTGAAAGAAAACATTATTATTATTTTTTTTAAATTCTTTTTCACGTCAAAGCTATGAAGTATTGGGAGTGAGAAATGTTCAATTTAAATCTAAACATTGAAATACTCAGAAAGATAAACGTAAGCTAATTTATTTATAATCATAATTAATTAAAAAAAACCAAAATAAATATTATGAAAATTATGTAAATACCAGTATATACTAATTATAATTTAGTAGGATGACGGTAAATAAATGTAGATTATAATATTAAGATGCATATTGTTTCTTTTTAATTTTTTAATTTATTGTATTTTTAATAATATAAAATATAATTTTATAATTTAATTATACAAATAGAATTGAAAAATGGAAACCCAATTCTTTTTTAAACATATTAGTCACATAATTAAATATCTTTTTTTGGAAAGAATTATTACATATATTACAAAGACCAAATCTAGGAAAAACAGGACCTACTGCTGCATTGAAGGATAATAGTGGAGGCATAGGGATGAGGTAACAAATTTTTGAGGCGTCATCTCTAAGACGTGGAGCTGCCATTAAAGAGGAAGGTTCAAACACTCTTACTGGCCGAGGCAGCTCCAATAGAATAGTGAGTATATTAAACGAAATGCAATGCCACTAGTCAAATTAGAGATAGAGGAGCACCATTATAATTACAGGTATAGTACTAATTACGCTGATTATATTAATGAGTATGTTAAACGGAGACCGCGTCGTGGCGGTATTTAACTATTTTTTTGTTCTTTTATGGGATGTTCTAAATATTATCGCCAAAATATATCATCTCGAAAAAGATACAATCATATTATAAATTAAGAAAACAAAATGAATATTATGGAAATTAGGTTAATGTCTTTAATCCATTGACCCTAATTCAGTAGGAAGGTAGGATGATATTAAGTGAATTACTGAAATGTGTGATATTAGTGAGATAAAAATGTAGCAGCACTTTAGTTTATTATACCTTCAATAATAAAAAACAAACAAACATAATTTAGCTTTTCAACTTGATTATTGTTTATGATCTCTTGGTTTATATAATTTATCATGATTTTATTAATATTATTTTTAATATTTTTAAATGTAGAAACAACATTTTAATATAAAAAAATATTATTATTATTATTAAAAAATTAGTCTCATTTTTATTTTATTTGTTTAATATAGGTATTATAAGGATGTAATCAAGTCTAATCTAGAATATCAAAATTATTTATTTATTTTGAAGTGTAAAGAAAAAAATAAGCATTCCTAAGATAAGAATGAAAAAAATAAGCATTGCTAAGATAAGAACAAATTCTCAGGACCTCCATAGTGAAACTGTCTTTAGTCAATTCCTAAAACACCATGGGATGAAAGAGTGTGTCACCTTTGTGACACTAAGAAGGTTGAAGATGAAAAGCATTTTCTCTTAGATTGTCCATCCTATACCCATATTAGATCTCATTTTCAAAATATTTGTCACACTACCAACCTTCCTAACCTCTTATACAAAAGTATGGTGATCTTGGAAATCTTCTCTTAATGCTTTTCGAGCACATAAATAAAATTATAAAGAATCACAAGTAATCACTTACCCTCTTAAGGTCGGATAGACCAATTCGGTCTTAGTTGACGTTAATCATCAACATCATCATCATCTTTTTGATCTTAGGAGATGGTAAGTATAATCTTTATCAGGATATTGAGTGACACATATAGTGAGGAGATCGATGGTAGGTGGAGCAGGATAGAGTTGTAGGGTTTTCGTAAAGGGTTTGAAGATCACGTAGACTATTTTTTTCCTGAGTTTATTTACGATGGACATTAATTGGAAGTGATCCAAGTGTCGACGACTACAAGGGGCGGGCAAGAATTGTCTTTGGGGAAATATTTTAAGGAGGTAGTGATATGGAGGGGGTTAGGTAAAGTTCATACATGGAATGAATCTTCTATTATCCAAGAGCATGAGATTGGGTGATAGGACATCGATTGAAGAATAGGTGTTTGGAAAAGACTAGGGTGAACCCTAGGTATGTGATTACCTTGGCTCAAATTGGGAGTTACATTTAATATATGAAGGATCATGTAGTGATCAATAAGTTCATGAGTATATGGCCATCTGAAAAATACCTAATGGTTTTGGTAAGCACCAGATGGAAAGTAAAAGGCTAAATGGATATGAAACTAGGTTCAAAATATTTTTTTATGGTAATATTTTCATGCAGAGAGGATAGGGATCATATATTTGAATAAGGGCCTTATTTCTTCAACTTAGCGGGTCTTCATTTGAGATACCAGACATAAAGGTTCTCACCTGACAAGGAATATTTTATTGCAACATCGGTCTAGATCCACATGTTCTCACTACCTCAGGAGTTCTGGAATAAAGAAACCATGGAAGGGTTAGGAAATACTTTAGGAACCTTTTTAAATATCTCATAGGTAATTAAAACAACTAGGTACATGTCTTATGCAAGTATCCATGTGTATATAAATGTGTCAAGGGCGCTCCTAGACTCAATTACCATATCATACTAGGATAATGTGTGGACCCAAATGATGGATTACGAACATGCTCCTTTTCTAATGTAGGGAATGCCATGAACATGGCTACTCATTCAAGGATTTCCCATTAAACGCAGAAAACTCAACAAGCAAGCTCAAGGAACAACAAGACGAAGAGGGGTTCACTAAGATTGCAAGAAAGAGGAAATCAGACAAAAACGTTAATAAATCTATATCTAAGACAATCAATAATAATACAAATAAATATCATTCTCTTAAGAAAGAGGTAGGGGAAGAATCAAATAAGGAGGGGCACCCTATCTAGTAAAAAGTAGAGACTTCCCAGATCTAACAGGAGAAGGATATTCAAAAGCATAGGAAGATATAAACAAAACAAACTAGTACTTAGTTGGAGGAGGGAGAGATAGAGATGTAGGAAACTAATGACACGAACGGGTCCCAATAGGAAACAGAATGGGAGGATGCAACCTAGGAGATGGAGCATGACACTATGGATATAGACATCAAGGAGTTAATGAAGTTGCATGGAGAATAGTAAATTAATAATTTGCGTGAAGATCATCTTTCTAAGATTTAGAGAGACTTGATTAAGGTAAGAGGTAAAGGGTCGGTTGCATCATGCGACCTCCTCGGGTGTCTTGGGGATTAAAATGAAATTTCTAAAACCCTAGAAGTGAACCGTTGGAGAGGAAAAGAAAAGAGGGAGAAAACCACACAAGCATAAAATAGAGGAGACAAGGGAATTTTTGGGGGACTTGGGCCAATCAATAGGTCTTCCTGAGAAATATCCACCCCCAACCCAAAGTTTGAAATGAATATCATTTCATGGAATGTTCGAGGTCTAATTCAAATACATGATGCTTCGAAAATGAATAAGTCAGGAAAAACCTACTATCTTGATGCTACATGAAACTAAGTGTGATAAAGATTATATGCTGAGAATAGCCTAGAAGATTTGGAAAAATTGTGATACAACACCGATGGACGCAGAGGGTGATTAAGGAGGATTAGCCATCCTTTAGGATCTAGATATTTTGAATATGGAAATTCACTTCATCTCTCCCATAATTATCACAGTGAAGTATCGAGTCTTAGGGACATTATAACATGGGTATTTATCCAACATGTATGGTCGTCCATCACTAGCCATGAAAAATGACTTCCTTGACAATGTTAACCTCTTGGGAGTGGCTATGAAAAATCATCGATGGATCATTGGGGGTGATTTTTGTTGGCCCTTGACCAATTTTTGGAGATCCTTGGTCACGTTTGACCTATTTTGGGACTTTGACAGGCTGGTCGAAGGCGGAGCACAAGTCGAAGCAGAGATCGCGGGATCTCGACCCCTTTTTAGGGAATATTTGGGATTAGGGTTTATGTAATGAGTATGGGGATGTCAGCCCATGGGTTTACCCATGTTTAGGCCCTTTTGTAATGTATAAATAGAAATCTAGGTGATGTAAGTAAGGGGTGTGACACTAGGTGCTAAGTATTGTGCTAAGTGAAAGTAATTGTAAGAGGCCTTGTGCTTAGTATATGTTGAGGCTGTAAAGCTAAGTGTGGGTCATTTGTAGTGCTTTGTGCATAGATTGTGTAAGGAGGCTTGGTGCTATGATCTAACTTAGGGAAGGAGAATCTGGCGAAGTGCATGCAAATCTCTTGTCTTCTGTGGAGTAGGGTTTTGATGCTCTGTGCCTGTAAGAAGATTTACATAAGATAATAAAGAAGAGAAGAGTTGGTGGATGTAGCCCCACACTGGGGTGAACCACGTATATCCTGTGTTATGGTTTCTTTGTGCATTTTGGTTATTGTCTTGTGTATATAATTTAAGCTTAAGTGCAGTAATGAATGTTTAGATGAATCTAGTATGATAGCTTAGTGCTTAAGTGATGTGAGTAAATGATAGATCTGATCTATTTCCATATGCTAAGTGCTTAAATGTGTTAGATCTGGTTGAATACTATGTTGTTATGTTATTAGGGTTTGGATCTGCGATGTGGATAAAGGTTAAATACCGATGAATGTTAAATGCTAAGTGCTTTGTTAGAGTGGTGTAATCACAGATCTGTGTCTCAGCTAGGTTGCATAAATTTGAGTCATGCAACCACCCTTGCCTCTACCTCGGGTGAGACTTCATCTGCTTCGTAGGTGTTTCTGAAAGGGCTGGTAGTTAGGGTTTTTTTGGTGCGCTGTTGAAGCGTTGAACCCTGGGTCTGCCCCTGTCCCAACAAATGGTTCCATTGTCGGGACTTGAAATTGTGATTGCTGGGAACTGAAGAAAAGAAAGCTCTATGCATAGATATGCTACTTTAGTGCACATTATTCTACTTGACTTACAAAGGTTTGTGTTAAGAAGAGAAGTACGATCTAAAGAAAAGAAGTAAGATCTTGAAGCTTTGTGCTCTGAGAAAGGTAAGATAAGTGAAAAATTTTGTTTCGAAAGAATGAATCTAGGTATGTTTGATAAATTTTGTCCTAGTCTGAAAACTAGGGTACATCTAGAAGAAAGAAGATTTGATATAAATAGATCTGATAGAAATAATGAAAGATATGTTATCCCTATGCATAGAAAGAATGTTTGGACTAACAAATGAATGCAAGATCCTAGAAATATTTTTTTGCAGGTTAGTTACTGTGATCCTAGTGCACAGTACAAGAAAGGTTGGGGATTGTTTAAAATAAAGAGAGGATTAACTATTTTCTATAGTTGCAGAAGATCGGGACATCTTGCTAAGGAATGCCCTGGTAGAGGTCCTAGTTGTCTTTGTTGTAAATCTATGGACCATGAAGTTTTGGATTGCCCTAGAATGATTGAAAAAGTTGAAAAGATGAATATGAGACAAGAAAACTATGAGACAAGCCAAGAAACTAAGGATATGATAGAACCCAAGAAAGAATCAGAGACTATATTACTATAGATGAAAGAAAACCTGAACGATCACAGAGATATCAACTTATCAGAGGTCTTAAAAGAGAAAGAGTATATAGAAAAATAAATAAGAGAATTTGACATAGACTGTGTTCTGGATGAGGAAACACAGGTGAATATCATGACAAAAAGAACTTCAGAAATTTTGGGAAAGCCTTCTATGGTTCCTTCATTAGGAGGAATATGATTATTTAGAGGAAAGTTGATAACCCTATGTGGAAAAATTACCCAGACATCTATGAGTGCTCATGGCACTTCGACATAAGAAGAATTTGAGATCGTTAAATTTGTTGAGAACAACGCCCCATTTTCTATCTTTCTAGGAAAAACCTGGATTGAGAAAGATCAGATACGAAGGAAACAAGAAGAGGAGGATCTAGAACAAAAAAAGCAAGAACTAAGAGATTTCATGGCTAGGAAAATAGCGCACTTATTGGAAGAACAAGAGAACCAGTCGAAGCTACTAAGGACCAAAGATATGGAAGCCAAAGTTGAAAAGACATAGGAATATTGGAGACACCTGTCTGTACAAGAGAGTAGAGAACCTACCCCAGAAAGAGAAGAAGTATTACCCTTGAACCCTATGAAAGACCCTCCATAGTGAAAAGTTATCATGCCAAGAGGAGATAAGAATGATAATGGAAAGAGGAAACCAATGATTCATATCACATGAAAAAAGGCCAGAAAGCTCAGTAAGAAGAGAGCAAAGTTAGAAAAATTGCAAGAAGTTTCAGGGAAGACTTCACATAAGGACGGTTTCCAGAACTTGAACTCCATCGGAATATCAGTACAACAAATATTGACACTTTGCCACGGCGAAGCAAAATGACCGTTGAAGGAATTATGATCGTTAGAACGATGCTCCATAACGGATAGAAACACATTTATTGTTAGAATGTTCGCCCTTGGACCATTGGGACTGCACCATAACGGATGGAACTACATTGATTGAGGCATTCTTGCTCGTTGGAAGAGTCTGTTACAATAATATCTATTTATCCCGTCGAGCATTGCACCGATTTTTTTTTTTGCCAATTGTGATTATTCGAGCCCACAAAGAACTAGTTTATTTTGCGCAATGATCATTGAGACCTCGCCATCCATTATGTTACATTGAGTATTGTTCTTCGAATTGAGATATCAGATCTCGAGTGTGCATGTCAGACGCAATTAGCGCAACAAAAAAGATGTCGAGGAGATTCTAATAGATCTCATGGCCGAGAAGGTGATGTCTGCAGGCATCCAAGCCTCATTGATGAGAGGAGTACAAGCCTCCCTGTCAACTGCTCGTGGATTTGGACCGTACCGAGCTGTGACCGAGAAAAGAACTAAGCATCGTGATGAATTGGCGAATGCGAAGCTAATCCCATCCATCCTACCCGACTACATCCCATCCCTGACTGGTGTAGTAAGTTGTGACAGTGTCCCGAGGGACTTCGACTACACATTCATCACTGTGTACCTTCCGAAGAGAATACAAGCAGCTAGACTGCAATTGGAGAGGATTCCAACCTTGAAGATCAGTGAAAATAACCCAGGAGACCGCAAGAGATATGGCATGATCGCACCTCACAAATATTTGACCAAGACCAAGGGGAAGAAGTCAAAGATCATCCCCTATCCGTGGACTATGGACATTACGAGGTCCACTATCTTGAACGTGATGAAGATACCACATTTTGGAAGGCATCAAGAGGTTAACGCATGCGTTAAACTCCTGTTGCCGTGCTTCCATGGCAGGTATCTATGGCTAGACAGACGCATCATCATCGATCCGACGTTGATCCATATGATCAACGGATTAAGAACGTAGGGACTAGACCCACAATACTTTTATCCAGACAAGGCTGTAGATCGTTCCCTGGCGCAGAAGATCAAAGACACCTACGACGATGTAGAGAAGGGGACACAAGGCTACAAGGTAGCCTCCATTCAGAATGGCGCAGTGCGCCTTGATTTCCAGTTGATTGCTGGTAACCTAGTCCAAAAGAACAGACCCACGCAGGTCACAAGGTTTTTCGTTGACCTCGCAAAAAAATGCGTGGAAGGGATACAGATGAACTGGGCCAGTTACCTAGTCAATTAGTTAGAAATGGACTGTCGTGAAGCTCAGGACTAGGGCTATGAGTTCCATTTTACAGAATGCTAATCCTAATCACATTCAATGCTTGGGATCTGTCGGAAGGTGCAACCTTCCCTGACATTGAGATGTTCGATCCATTAGCTACGAAGTTCACCACACTCGGGTATTCGAGTGATATGGGGAAACAATGACAGTCGAACGCAGTATTCCATACCTACTACCTGCAGCTGAAGAGGGCTATTGAGTATTTCCCTCGTATGACTCCGAACACCCTAGACAGGTTCAGGCCCTTTATGAAGTTCCGTGCAGGAATTTTATTTATATCACTGAGCGCATAGACGAAAGTAAAGAAGAGATTTAGTCCTACTACAAGCTCACAAAGGAGGACCTGGAAGAAATCACTAAGGAATGGCCCACAAATTTCCTTATACTAGTCGAGCAGGCAACACTGTCCGACCCCGACCTCATTGGAAATCCGGTGGTTACCCGCGAAGAGTATGATGCACCCAACAGTAGTAGGAATAAAAAGAAGGAAGATGTACATGAAATACGCAACACATCAAAAGAAACTGCAACAGATTCACCTAGCAGAGGAGGTGGTGATGAAGTAGACAAAGAAGAGAACAGTGGGGAAGAAGATAAACCGAAGCAAGGCAAAGTAAAACCACCACAGAATCCCCCTGATGACACAGAGACATCCAAGAAAATAAAGGTTTCCCCCATGAAACCTACATTGCGAAAGAAGTCCAAAGCTAGTAAGCCAAAGCTGCAGTCTATGCTCACGGTTGATGACTTTGAATTCATTATCGTAGCTGCATTAGATGCCTTGGAAGATATTTTGCAGAAGAACGAAGCCAAACAAGAAACCATGTATGAAAGAATTGAAGCAGAACTAAGAAGACTACAATAAGCCCTTCACTCTTGCCGCGCAGTGCCCACTGCGCCCCTGTCATCAGAAGAAACAGAGTTGGGAGATGAGCCTGCTCAACTCCATAGAATAGCTGATGCGACTGAAGCTCACCTTCGTCACGTGTAGGAAGAAAAATAATAGGCCACAGTGGCCCTGAAGCAAGCACAAGAGGAAGTCATAGGACAATGTCGAGTTGCACAACAAGAGAAGGACGACCTCCAAATCAATTTCGAAGAGGATAAAGCGCATATCTAGAAAGAAAAAGAACAACTGCTCACAGAGCAGGTTGGAGTTAAAGAAGTAGTCAACCTAGCACTTCGCTCTATGACAGGCTTGGAACAGATAGAAGAAGACCCAGTGGAGATTCAAGTAACGAAGCTTGCTGCAGCCATCCAACAAATTCAACAGAAAGTAGCCGAATTGGAGTTACAAGCAGTACCAAGGACTCCACAGGAAGTCCGAGACCAATGAGAAGAAACCACCTAAAGAACAATCCATAGAATCAAGGCATTAGCCTTGGAATATAAAAAACTTAGCAGTCGAAGTGCGCAAAATTATGAGCGCGTTACTGAGGACCCTGAACTAAAGACACCGGATTCGCAACTCCAGGAAGAAAAGAAGCAAGAAACAATAGTACAAGCGCAGTTGAAGCCCTTGTCACTGGTCGAGCGAATGAAAAGATCCCAAGAACAACACACAACTCAAAAATAGGTCCATTCCATACAAAGCAAAGTCATGGAAGTGACTCAGAAGCTCTAGCCAGTCCAATATGCATCTTGCCTACTTTTTGAGGAGATTGAAGGTGGAGGAGAAGATCTGGAACAAGTAGTCACTTCGGTAGAACAACTCTTAGAGGGACCTATGAATGAGGCAGTTATTCAAGAGTTCGTCGAGCAGGAGGCCTTGGCGAAGTAGTAGGTCAAAGCAGCTCGAGCCAAGCTCGAGGCGTTTGAGGCAGAGTTACCCAGAGTAGAGTGACTTGAGATGAGTCACAAGTGAGTGTTGGGGGCCTGTTGGCCCTTGACCAAGTTTTGGAGATCCTTGGTCATGTTTGACCTATTTTGGGACTTCGAAAGCATGGTCGAAGGCAGAGCGCAAGTCAAAACAGAGATAACAGGATCTCAACCCCTTTTTAGGGCATCTTTGGGATTAGAGTTTATATAACGGGTATGGGGATGTCAGCCCATGGGTTTACCCATGTTTAGGCCCTTTTGTAATGTATAAATAGAAAGCTAGGTGATGTAAGTAAGGGTTGTGATGCTAGGTTCTAAGTATTGTGCTAAGTGTAAGTAAAGCTAAGTGCGGGTCATCTATATTGCTTTGTGCACAGACTGTGTAAGGAGGCTTGGTGTTGTGATCTAACTCGGGGAAGGAGGATCTGGCGAGGTGCACACAGATCTCCTATCCTCTGTAGAGTAGGGTTTTGATTCTCTGTGCTTGTAAGAATATTGACATAAGATAATAAAGAAGAGAAGAGTTGGTGGACGTATCCCCACACAGGGGTGAACCACGTATATCCTGTGTTATGGTTGCTTTGTGCATTTTGGTTATTGTCTTGTGTATATAATTTAATCTTAAGTGCAATAATTGTTGGATT
>SNQJ01S0025575.1:95851-126834 GCA_010110895.2 Picea sitchensis
GGGGGGGAAGGGGGTGGATACTGGTGAATGAGCAGTGACTCTGGGATGAGATTAGGTGAAAAATCGAGGGAATTTCCAAAGATATCAAACCACTTGACTCTGCATTCCCATAGAGAGGACAAAGGAGGTAGTTTCAGAGTGGTGGCACAGTCAGGAGGGAGTTCCAGAGTGGTGGCGCGGAAAAGAGCCTGAGGCAAGTTCTGAGGAGCTTGCCTACCTCGACCCCGCTATCCTCTTCCCCTCGTAGCAAACCAAGCCACCCCACGCTTTGATTTTCCTCGTTGTCGTGACATAGGGAAGAAGACCAGGAGAGGAGGGGAGGAAATGGACCAGAGTTGGAGCAGAGGTGGAGCAGAGGGATGAGCTCGAACCAGAGGTGAAGAGAATATCGGACTGGTGTGTGAGGAGCGAGAGGCAGATGATGCAAATGAGCCATGAGCTTCACCGAAGTGGAAAAAAAACATGGATCCAGGGATTTCGATGGGACTGGTTAGGAGGCTATCCCATCACATTTACAACCCCTGCGAGATGGAGCACCATTTCCATAATTGGCTCTGTGCAGAAATGAATGTAGGGGTATGTCAATCGATATGTTGAATGCATGGATTAAATGTTTGGAGTGAGTGCGGGCTGTAGTGGAATAATTCTAAGTGGGTTGTGGCCAGGTGTCCTCCCACCTATCCATGTGCACTATGATCCCGTTGACACCCTATCCGAGGTAGAAAATCAGAAATTGACTTTAAGTCCAAATGATTTTTCTTGCATTGAAGACTATCTATCTAAGTTTAAAACACTTATAATTTTATGTGAAGAGTGTAACATAAATCTAGAGGAAGAGTGTTGCATCTATATTATTCTTTCTAATCTAGGTAGTGCATATTCTATGTTTGTATCTACCTTTTATGCCATGAGAGAATCTCTAGGGAAATGTTATTAAAAACTCATTCTTGAGTCCTTTTTAGAGAGAAAGATAAGCTTGTACAACTTGGAGTGATAAACACTGTAGGCACCTCCAACAAATCTTTAGTTGCCCAAAAAAAACATTAACCCAAGAATCCCAAGAAGAAACATCCTCACCACAACAACAAGCAAAACAAGGGTCCCAAAATCACTCAGAGAACTTCAAATTCTAATGGTGACAAAGGAAAAAAATATAAAAATAAGAAGACTGACATACATTGCAAATTTTCTGGGAAAGATGGTCATTGTGAGTCCAAATGTTTCAAGAAGATGGCATCTTTAGAAGAAGCAATGAAGAAGCACAACATTAGTATTGATTCTACTTCTTCTTCTTCCCATGGACATGCACTTTCTTCTTCTAGTTTCTCCTTCAATGCAACTTATACTTCTTCCTCTGATGAGTGGATTATTGATTATGGAGGATCTTATCATATGGCTAAGGAGAAAGCCATATTTTCTACTCTAAATGAATGTAACACCAAGAAAATATTTGTTGGTGATGATAGATATCGTAATGTTGTAGGATCTGGAATAGTTCAGGTAGATAATGGTGTTATAGGAAATTTTGCCACACTCCATGCATATTGCTTGGATGGTCTTCCATTTCCCTTTGCAGACTTGAAGTCCCCTTTTTTATTCACTCTAGAGATAAAAGTACATATTTTTGTACACATACGTGACTACCAATTAGACAACTAATGTATATGTAGGTTACTCCACTACATCCCATGTACATCGAGTTTGGTGCTCAAAAATTAAAAAATATGTAGGGTTTCCATGCCATGTCACGTGATCCATGATCCTTGAACTTCCATATACTGGAAATTCTCCGAATCAACCCTTCAATTCCATTTGGAGGCTATAAATTGAGCCATATCCAAGCCTTGGAAAATCAACAATTCAACATTGAGAGAAAAGAAACTTTGGAGAAATTTCACTTCATATTGAATTTGCATCCCTTTGTCCTTGCAAGCCTGAACTTCTTGTGTTCAAACCCCAATCTCTTCCTACTTTTTGATGGAGAACCTCATTGAATCCTACATGTGAGCTTCCTTTTGCATAGGATTGAAGTGGTGTCAGCCTAGCTAGAGGGACTTAGTTTCTCGGTTTCGATATGTGTCATTATAGAATTTTGTCACCTATGTACTTCGGTTGATTACATTAATAGAAATACTCTTCTCATCCAATTGATATCTTACAAATATTTGAATTACTTTCCATGGGCACATTTTTCATGTATGTTATTGTATTATGCTAATTTATATGCTAACATTATATATCATCACCACATGCTTGTGTAACTTGGTTGTTGAGGACAAGTTGCAGGTATAAAGCTTTGGGTTGTGTGCTGAACGATGCTCTTCTTCGAATGTCCGTACGTCGTAGGCTCCTAGCCTTCTCTTGTTAGCATTTCATTTATATAGAATATTTGAGATTAGAGTTGGATTCCGGGTGTCGTTTAGTTTGTTGTGGTTTTCCCCTAGCCATAGAGATATTTTCCTCATAACATAATTGGTGACTTTGCTGGGGAGATCTCCTTTTTTAGGGTATTGGGTGTTTTTCTCCTTGTTTTTCTATTTGTTTTCCCGAGTTTCTGTGTCGCCTGTTGCTTTAAAACCTATATTTTTCCTTGCATATGATTTTCTTGGATTAACCTTTTCCTTGCCAGTGTCTTATTTTTCATACATGGGTTTTCCCTTGACAACCGCATACATATGCAAGTTGTTTGTCTTTAGGGAGAATATATACGCATTTGTTCCCTGAACAATCACGTACATCATCTCTTAAGTCTTTTTGGATGAGCTTGGTGTTTGCAGGGCGAGTTTTACTGGTTTTTGAGTCTTCTTGGGTCCCTATTCTGACTGTTAAGTGCCTACAGAATGATAGGAAACCTTTTTATTGTTGAATTTTTGGGAGAAATCGTTTCTTGTTATCTTTCTCATTTTTTGTCCTTGCATACTGGTCTGGGTAGTTACTTCTTGGTATCCTTCTTGGATTGTCTATTTTTTCTTGCAATAGGACCTTCCCATGAGGTTGTTATTCATTCCTTGCATTTTCTTTTCATTCTATAGAAAATACAAAAATATTTTCTTACTTGCATTTTACTTATGGAATTTTCACTTTTGGTTACTTCACATTGATTTTGACATATTTGGAAAGATTTCACTTCATTGAACTTGTAGAGATTACATTGTGGAAATAGCATTTAGAAGCATACCATCTCTTTGAAATTCAAGACTAGTACTTAGCAGTGTTTTTATATTTGCTTGTTTTTATATATGCTAAGTTGTAATACCATCAGTTTCATGATCGCACCTATTCAGTAAGCAGAAGCCATTAAAATTAACGTTGAATAATTAAAATTGATTAAAAACAATTTTATTTTTCAGGGTACAGAAACAAGTATAAGATCTAGGGTCTTGGAATATGATTTTGTGAGTAAACTTCTCCAAGGCTATAAAAATGAACGTATGTGTCTGACCAAGGAGTGGTGAAACCAATTGTATAATTGGTGTCCTCAGGAGGCTTCACTCACATCGAATTTAAGCACGAGGTCGAGCGAAGTTGGTTGCATAGGTAGCCCTCTAATACCTTCCTAGCATCAAATATATTTATGGGGTTCTATTCATATTTGGGGGTCTTGCTAATGCCTTTACCTCCGTGAGAGGCAGTTCTTTCTAGATTTAGGTATTT
Source organism: Picea sitchensis (assembly GCA_010110895.2). Classification (NCBI taxonomy): domain Eukaryota; kingdom Viridiplantae; phylum Streptophyta; class Pinopsida; order Pinales; family Pinaceae; genus Picea; species Picea sitchensis. The sequence continues at coordinate 99,506 of SNQJ01S0025575.1, forward strand.
TCTACCCTACCCATATGATGGACCAGATTTGTGACTACTCATCTGAGCATTCGTTATATCGTGGTGACTTTAGTTTCTTGACATAGGTAACCACATAGGTTATTTTCTAGGGTTATTCTGCAGGTACCTTGAGTCAGATAAGGGTCGGACAACACATAGAATTTATGGAGGATTTCCTCTCTGGAGGGGTCCGAACGACTGCGGTGTGAATCCTACGAAGGTCCTTATAACTGATTCTGACACCTCCACTCTATTATTGTGGAGTCTTAGATCCCTCTTGGGAGAGGCATACCTACTTTAGTTCCATAGTTTCCTTTCATCCATTATATCATGTTTGTGTGCATTGGCCTTTTTCTTTATTTAGGAGTGTTCTATTTGATTATTGGTTGGCCTTATGATTTTGTATTGCGTTGTGAGTTTTGACTGCTATGGTTGGTGGAGCCCCTGTGACTCCCTCAGTTATCACTACCCATCCCATGGTATCTACTAAGTCCATGGGGACAAATCATTTTGTATTTATGAATGGTATGTCGAATCATAGTACTCAGCCAATACCTTGGCCTCTAATCCTTTCTCTTTTGGTATGTCATACATGTCTTCACACTTATCATACTCAGTTTCGTCGTCTTATGTGAATCCTAGTTTTGGGTCTGGGGGCATGTTGCCTCTTTATTCTCCTTTTTCATTTGGTGGGGGTCATATATCTCAACCAACTCCTATGGTAGGAGGATGAAATCCTCTTTCCTCTTGACCCAATCCTAGATTCACTTTTTTAGGAGCGAGTGCTCAAATGGGTGGTCCTTCTACTTCTTACATCTCATCCATCTTCCTTCTTCCGCTATGATGGTTCCTATGAAGGATTTTCTCATGGAGAACCTCCCTATGTCCTCTGGTGTTTCATTTGGAGGGATTCCGTTTTATGGTATGGGCAACCCCCATTATGTAGTTCCTTCATATGGGGGAAATATATATCCTCACATGAGTAACCCTTGTCATGTCACTTTCTCCTCACAAGCGAATTCTTCGGTGATGATGAACTTACAACCATTTATGAATGAGTTTGGAGGAGGATACTACCCTACTGGGCAGGTCCATGGTGTATACCATAACCCTTCTTGTCTTGCAATCTCTCAAAACTAGTATTTCCTAGGACCATGGTCTCTGATGCTGAAACCAACTGCTGCAATTCATGCTAGAAGCACAAGTCCAGTCACTATGAGTCATACTTGCATTAAGTCACCAACCTTTGCTAGTCATGTTGGAGACTTGAAACCAACCTCTGCTAGTCATGTTGGAGACCTACAACTAGCCAGTACATGTCATGTTGGGGGCACAACCCTAGTCACTGCTAGTCGCACTGGAAAAACATCACCAACCTCTGCAAGTCATGTTGAACATCTGCTACTAGCTTATGCAAGTCATGCTGGAAGCATGTCATCGACCACTGCAAGTCATGTTGGGGTAATTCATATGATTGAGAAGCCTATATGTATAGGGAGTAATCCCAAGTTCCTTTGTATACTTTACAAAGGAAATCACCTAACTCGTTTGTGCCCTACTATTACAGTGGCACGAGAAGCACAATCCTTGTCTAGTGGTCCTTAAGGTTCTGAGTCATATTTGGTTTCCCAACATTCTAATCCTTATTTGGTTGATACAATAGTCATGCCGATGCAATCTTCGGCCAACGCCACTCCTGGTTTTGGGAGTGATGTGTCTCTTGACCATGTTGTCTTGCATTCTATTCAACCAATAGTCGTTCTAATGCAATCTTCGACCGAAACCACTCCTGTTTTGGGGAGTGATGCATATCTTGATTGTGTTTTCTCGTATCATATTCAACCAATAGTTGAAGAAGTAGTCGTGACAATGAAATATTCGGTCGATCCCACTCTTCTCTTGGAGAGTGACAAGTCTAAGGAAGTGACATTTCCGATGCAATATTCGGTCAATCCCACTCTTCTTTTGGGGGGTGATGCATCTTTCGACCGTGTCCTTAGCATTTCTAGTTTTGTACCTTCTGTACAAGGGAGAATTCCATTGTCTTCGAGTACACTCCCTCCAAGTCCTAGGATGATTTCCTTTGATTGGAATAATCTTGTAGAGCCTTTCCTTCCTTCTTATGCACTCTTCCAGATAAGTGGCGTTCATCAATATATTGTAAATGAAGGATCCTTTGCAAGTATTTTATCCTCCTCGGCTTGGAAAGTTTTGGGTTCTCCCAAGCTTGTGTCAGCTACTAGTGAGTTGTTGGATTTTGACAGAAGTGTTGCATGGGAGCCCTGGCCTCCCCCATGATATGATGCTTAGAATAACATCCTAGAGTCTTAGTTAATCTCTTTTCAGACTCCAAAAAAATGAAAATATTTCTGAGTTAACTTGTCTCTTTCACACTCGTTAAATGGTTTTGAAAGGATGTCTATTTGGTATAATTTTAACCCTTTTCCAGACCAAGTAGACTATTTACGAAAATGAATACTCTAGTCACCATTGGCTAGAAGAGTTCTCCTGGGTATTATTTTATACTTTTTCGGGCCTAGGGGACTAAATCTACAAAAAATGACATTTTTGAGTTAAGTTGTAATTGCATTCCATTATCTTGCTTGCATTATTGAGCCTATTTCCGATCCCCTCTTTCTCGCTATAATCCTCTTGCCTTAACAATTCACATCACTAGCCAAGCAATGCCTTCCTTATATCTATTACATCTTGTCACCCTTTACCCATAGAGTAAACCCTTGAGTGGCCATGCCCCACATGTGTTTCCTTGCATTAAGCATAGGTATGTTCCACTGCTTGGAACTAGTTTCTTACTCGCGACACTCATTTCCTCTCCTGTATCATAACATTTATTTTCCTATGAAAAACAAAAAAAAATATGGGAGGGAAAATAATATTATCTCTTATCGGCAGTAGTCATGTCGCTTTTGAATAAAGCACAAAATCTTGAGTCCATTTTCATACAAGGTTTGGGTTTAGCATGACCTTAGGAAGTTGAGCTCGTTACTTAGATTTTACCCCTGTGACTGGTTATTCTTCTACTCCCTATGGAGATTTTGTTGATGCCTCATGTGTTGCAAGCTTTTGCCAATGATCGGTATTAAGTATATGATGCATGAGTTATCCATATGTCTCATTCTCTTGTTCAAAGGAAGTTTAAAGCCCGCGTCATCCATTTCTCATAACTCTTGACTTTGTATGTTGGCCATACCCTCAGTGTATCTCAAAATCACATGAAGTTGTAATGCAAAAAATGTCAATAAAACTTATAAAATCAACCCACATACCTACAACAACCGTTTGATCTACAGATCTATGATGGAGATTGGTTTTAATATTACCATGTAATATTAAAGTTTTCCACCCAATCAGATTTTGAACAACGACGAATTTATTTCATAATATTGCGTGTCTGCCAAAGGTAGGGTCCACCATTGTGTTTTATAACCTCTGCAATGAATACAAGCCGTCTGATTTTAGATCGGATTTCAAACTTAAAACAAAAATGTATTGAATTTGAATTACGGGTAGGGGTCTTGACGTTAACTTGTGTGCATATACCTTCTCCGAAATATATTAGGATAGTCGATGTTAGCCCTAGATCGATTCTTAAACCACACGATTTCAAACATATAATTACTCCTGGTTTTAATTCTAATTGAAACAAAGATTATATTATGAACTGAAATATCAGAACACACTTATAGTCTCGTTCTTGACGAATTTAATGGAAATTTTGCAGAATTATATATGGTTCAAGAAGCAATCAATTGATCATATACACACAATGAACTTTGGGGATGGAGAGTTTCAGTCTAACCTTCTAATCTCTTTATTTGACAATCACAAATTTGCCAATTTCGTCCTTATTCCAATTCCAACTGATCCCCCCTAAATGCAATAGCCTCAATGGGATTAAATACAAACAAATTTGGTTTCTCGGATCCACTAAATTGGATCGAGCACCTTATTCAACCCTAGATCCTACAATCTAGCCTAAAAATCAAATCAACTTCTCTCTCGGTTTCAAATAAGGATTCAAAATCGTTGTTGTATTATTCGATTTGACTTCTAAATTTAATTAAAACAAAAAAAAAATTAAGAGAACCAACTCTCTTTGGTAAACTTGACTTTGACTTCAAATCCAATGATGATTATGTTCTTTGAGTTCATGCTCCTACATCAGAATCCTTAGGTCAGAAAAATTCATGAACTCTTATTCATGAGTTCTTCTATAGTATTGCCACTTTTCTGTATAAGTGCAACAATTACCCAAGTAGCATCTTCCAGTGGATGATCCTTCCACTTCACCAAGTACTCATAGTACTATTTCCCTCTTGTCTTCTTCAACACTCTAGTATCCATAATTATTTCTATCCACAACTTCTTCTCTGTAGGAATTTGTTTTTGCCACTTAATTTGTTGTCCTATGTCTCTGTCCAAATCATTTTTTGACTGCTCTGCTTCAGGTTCCACATAAGAATACAAATCTTCTACATTAAATATGGGAGAGATTCCCATGTCTTCTGGAAGTTCAATCTCATAAGAATTGGCTGAAAATTTCCTAAAATCTTGCAAGGCCCAATCTTTTTAACCCTCAGTTTGTTATATGTGCCTCTTGGAAATATTTCTTTCCTCAAATGTGACAATACTAAATCTCCTTCTTCAAAAACAACTTCCCTTCTCTTCAAATCTTCTTTCTGTTTGTACTTGAAACTATTTTCATGTAACTTTTCTTTAACATTTTCATGAAAAATCTGTATATCTGAAGTAAAATCTTCTGCATTTGCGCTTCTCTTCTCCATATGTCCCAAATATCTGAGCTCAAATACTCCTCTTGGGTTCACTTCATAGAAAATCTTAAAATGAATTAAGCCTATACTTCTCTTGGGTGAGTCATTATAAGCAAATTCAACTTGTGGTAAAGATAAATCTCACTGATTATGTTCACTCACCAAACTTCTCAATATATTACCCAAACTTCTATTTGTAACTTCAATTTGACCATATGTTTGAGGATGGTAGGTTGAACTAAAGTTAATATTTGTTCCCAATTTCTTCCACAATGTCCTTCAGAAGTGTCCAACAAACTTAGTATCTCTGTCTGAAACAATACTAACAGGAAGACCATGTAGTCTTACTACTTTAAAAAACAGAGTTGCAATATGAGTTGCATCACTAGTTTTATAACAGGGTATAAAATGCGCCATTTTAGAAAATCTATCTACCACAACAAAAATGGAATCATTTCATCTCTAAGTTCTTGGAAATCCCAAAACAAAATCCATACTCACATCATCCCAAGGTATTTTTGGAATTGGCAGTGGCAGATATAAGCTTGTGTTCTGGTGTCTACCTTTTGCATGCTAACAAATTTTGCATATTCCCACAAATTTCTGAACATCAGTCCTCATTCTTGGCCAATGATAAAAAGTACTCAACTGAGCATAAGTTTTGTCATTTCCAAAATGACCAGCAAGTCCTCCAATGTTCTTTTCTTGTAACAAATTCTCTCTCATTGAACATTTTGGAATGCACAATTTACTTCCTTTGAACAACAATCCTTCTTGTAGCATGAAATAAATCCATGGACCTCTATCTCTCAAAAATGGATTCTGACATGCTTCATATGCTTCCTTAAAATCTGCATCTTTAGGGTGCATATCTTTGAGATGTTCTAATCCAAGAACACTCACCTAGAACTCCTGCAAAACCAAACACCTTCTACTCAAAGCATTTGCAACCTTGTTAGAGATTCCACTAATATGTTTTAATACAAAAGTAAAATCCTGCATGAATTCTACCCATTTTGCGTGTTTCTGATTTAATTTCTCTTGCTTAGTAATGAACTGCAAAGTATGATTTTCATAATATAAAACAAACTCTTTAGGCATGAGGTAATTCCTCCATTTATCCAAACCTTGGATCATCACATAGAATTCTTTATCATAAGTGGAGTATTTATGTTTTGCTTCATTCAGTTTCTCACTGAAATATGCAATTGGCTTGCCATATTGAATCAAAACGCCTCCAACTACTATCCCACTGGCATCACATCTAATTGTAAATATTATATTGAAATCTGGGAGAGCTAAGATATGTATCTCAATAATCTTTTCCTTCAGCAGTTTGAATCCTTTTTCTGCTGCCTCTGTCCATCTAAATGATTGTTTTTCTTTCTTCATAGTTTCTAGGATTGGAGCACAAATACCACTAAAGTTTCTTATAAATTTCCTATATAAATTTGACAACCCACAAAAACTTCTAACTTAAAATATGTTTCTTGGACATGGCCACTCTTTAATTTCTTTCACTTTTTATGGATCCATCTTTAATCCTTCTTGTGAAATCACAAATCCTAAATAAACCAATTATGTTTTCGTAAAGAAACATTTCTTCAATTTTATTAAGAGTTTCTCTTGATGTAGTTTCTTCATAACCAAATTCAAGTGCCTAGCATGTTCTTCTCTTGTTTTACTAAAAACAAGAATATCATCTAAATAAACAATGACGAATTTCCCTATGAATTTCTTAAGTACTTCATTCGTAAGTCTCATGAAAGTACTGGGTGCATTAGTTAAACCAAAAGGCATAACCAGCCACTCATATAGTCCATTGTTTGTCTTGAAGGTTTTTTTCCATTCATACCTTCCCTCATTCTAATTTGATGATATCCACTTTTAAAATATATCTTTGAAAAATATTTAGCATCACTTAAACAATCCATCAAATCATCCATTCCGGGTAAAGGAAAATGATACCTGATGGTGATTTTATTTATGTCTCTATAATCTGTGCACATTCTCCATTCTCCTCCTTTCTTAGGACTCAATACTGTAGGTACAACACATGGACTCAATCTCTCTCTAACCAGTCCTTTGTTCAACAATTCTTGCACTTGTTTTCTAATCTCTTCATTCTCTACTGGATTCATTCTGTAAGATGCTTTGTTTGGAAAAATAGCTCCAGGAATCAGATCTATATGATGACTAATACTTCTAACAGGTGGTAGTTCATTAGGAAATCATCAACTACAATATCCACATACTCCTCTTACAATGTCTGAAATTCAATAGGCAAGTCATCTATTCTTGTGTTGGTTAAAACAATCCTAGGTTTTCCAACAACAACAAAACTTACCTCTTCATCTTGCACATGCTTTAGAAATTCCTTTTATGTGACCAACAATACTTTTGGACTTGTCTTCTCTTCTTCTCTTTCATCCTTAAGAGGAATAAGAGTATTCCTTCTGACTTCCTTCTCAAATGTAAAATTATTCTCTATGACATTGTACGCCACATTTTTGTCACATTTCCATGGTCGTCCCTACAACACATAACAAACATCCATCATAATGACATCACATAAAATCTGATCCTTTTAATTTCCAATATGGAAATCAACTCTGCACTGTTCATTCACCAATACATGATGCCATTTTTGCAACCAAGAAACTGTATATGGTGTAGGTTTCATCTCTTTCTACAGTCCTAACTTCTCAACCATTTCCACAGAAACCAAATTATCAATACTACCATTATCAATAATCAATTTGCAACACTTACCTTTTGATTTGCACATTGTTCTGAACAAATATTTCCTCTGTACTGGTTCATGCACTTACGTTTTTTATTTCGTAAAGTTCTCCTCATCAATAAGGCTTCTCCTGCCTCTGGAACTTCAACATTATCCTCTAGTACTCTTGGTTCATTTTCAGCTTGTGCAATCTAGATATTTCCTTGTCTTACAACTTTCTCTAGACAATCCCATGACATATGTCATGTCATGTGTAACATATGACCACACATCCTTTGTCTCTTCCTCGATCTCTCTGAAAATATCTTCTTCCTCTTCCTCTTGAGAATTTTTCTTGTTGATTGATGTATCAAATTATTCCTGCTGAACTGAAAACTTATTCTTCCCAACTTGTTGTCCCTTACCTCTGTAAGCTTGACCTTTCCCTTTTCCTGAATTATGTCTTCTATTTAGCTTCTCTTCCACCTTTAAAGCACATTGGTATGCCTCCTCCACTGTATTTGGTGATAAGAGACTCAATTCATCTTGTATTTCTAATATGAGACCATTTAACACATTGATCCAATTAACCAATTCTTTTGGATTTAAGCCTCCAATGTATGAAACTATCTTTGTTCTAGACTTTGAACTAGCTCCCATAACTGCTTTTAATAATTTGAGTCCAGGATTCTCTTCTGTCACTTCTTCTTATTCTGTATCATCCTCTTGCTCAAACTCACTGACATCACCTGCTTCCAAATCTCTTCTCCCAACATTTCTTATGGCTTCAACTTTTTCATGCAAAGTTCTCATTTCCTCCATCCCCTCTGCATTTACAATTGGTCTGCGTCTACGACCTCCTCTACCATGTCCTCTTCGAAACTGAAATTCCATTTCAAAATGTAATATATTCTTTTGAGAATTACTACAATTATGAATTTCTCCTATTTCTATCAATGGAAGAGGTTAGAAATAAATTATCCCTTTCATACACTTACAGGAATCAAAATTTCATGCGCTGATACCACTTAATGCAGAAAATTTCAATAAAAAATATAAAATCAACCCACAGACCTACAACAACCATTAGATCTACAGATCTACGGTGGAGATTGGATTTAATATTACCACGTAATATTAAATCTTTCAACCCAATCAGATTTTGAACAAACGACGAATGTATTTCATAATATTGCGGATCCGCCAAAGGTAGGGTCCACCACCGTGTTTTATAACCTCCACAATGAATACAAGCCGTCTGATTCCATATCATATTTCAAACTTAAAACAAAATTGTATTGGATTTGAATTACAGGTACAGGTCCCGATGTTAACCCGTGTGCATATACCTTCTCCGAAATGGATTAGGATCATCAATCTTAGCCCTAGATCTATTCTTAAACCACACAATTTCAAACATATAATTACTCCTGGTTTTACTGTACTAATCAAAGAAATTCTAATTGAAATAGAGCTTATATTTTGAACTGAAATATCATAACGCACTTACAGTCTCGTTCTCGATGAATTTAATGGAAATTATGTAGAATTATATATGATTCACGAAGTAATCAGTTGATCATATACACACAATGAAATTTGGGGATGAAGATTTTTGGTCTAACCTTCTAATATCTTTATTTGACAATCATAAATTTTTCAATTTCGTCCTTATTCCAATTCCAACCAATCCCCCCTGAATGTAATAGCCTCAATGGGATTAAATACAAACAAATTCGGTTTCTCAGATCCACTAAAATTTGATCGAGCACCTTATTCAACTCTAGATCCTACAATCTAGACTAAAAATCAAAACAACTTCTCTCTCTGTTACAAAGAAAGATTCAAAATCCTTGTTGTATTATTCGATTTGACTTCTAAATTTAATTAAAACAAAAAAAAAAATAAAAAATAAAGAGAATCAACTCTCTTTGGTAAACTTGACTTTGACTTCAAATCCAATGATGATTTTTTTCTTTGAGCTCATGCTCCTGCATCAAGTTGTTATCCTACCTTTCACCTTGGGCCTACTTTCATCATTGGTAGGTAACCTTGAACCCAACAAATGACATCTCCTCATTGGTCATTGACTGGGGGGTTTCCCTTGTGTTCGACGACAATAAATCTATTCACACATTGGGGATTTTTCAGTGTCTTGGATTCCATTATCCCTATTGGTGGTTTCCTCTCTTTTTTCAGAAGTTTTCCATATTGGACGCTATTAAAAGGGTCTCTTTCGTGCACTACTTGCATTTGGTGCATGCGAGAGATGCATATGGTCAGTTCGTGAAAATATTATTTTTTCGAGATCCTCCTAATCATCAATCTATTGCTTTGTACCTCATGTTGGATGATGAGAGATGCCTTAATGATCTCCTGTCAGCGGGTCTCCTTCCATCAAATCCAAATCATCTATTCTGGAAATGATACCTAGAGTCCTATGAGTACCTAGAGGCTTGCAGTCATCAGTGGCAGGTTCTCCCGCCATAGATAGTTGGGAATACATCAATGTCTCCTGATTGATGGATTCTTCAAGTGTTCGAGCTCATCACCCTTATTCACACTTGTGGAATGTACTCAGTGCCTTGAAACCTACTTTCATTATCAATGGGTTGTCTCGCGTTTGTTAACAATATACCTTAATGACCGATAATCAAACAAAGTCTCATTGTGTTCGACTTAAACTCCTCTATTCACATGATGTATACTTGCACCTTCGTCAGATAGTGTAGAAGACCTCTAGCTTACAGTAGCAGCATCCCATGTCTATTGTTGTCTTTCATTGGACCAATACCTATATGACTTCAGTGATCATGGAAGATCAGATTGTACTCCATTGTATATAGATATCTTCGGTTGATTTTGAGACTGGATTCCACTGTTCCTTGTTCATGACTATGACAACCTATGGCATATCTCCACTTTGTATTTCCTATTCATGGCCATGAACAACTATTTGATATATATCCACATGGATCTGCAGTGTAATTCAGATTGGCAACCATGTGTGCAAAGTCATTATGGATTATAATATTCTCACGAGTAACTAGTACTTCCAATTGAGTCTTCATTACACCAATTCTGGGAATTATAATATATTTCAGCCATCACAGATACTCCTCTGACCTCACACATTAGGGGGCATCTGTTATAATTTTTTTTGCCTCACTCCATCCATCTTGCTTGTATGGCCTTCCATTCCCCTCTGCAGACTTGAAGTCCCATTTTTTATTCACTCCATAGCTAAAAATACATGTTTTTGTACACATACGTGCCCTACCAGTTATGAAACTCGCGTATATGCAGGTTTCTCCACTACAACCCTCGTACATCGAGTTTGGTGCTACAAAATTAAAAAATATGTTGGGTTTCCATGCCATGTCACGTGATCCATGATCCTTGACCTTCCATATACTGGAAATGCTCTGACTCGACCCTTCAATTCAATTTGGAGGCTATAAATTGAGCCATATCTAAGCCTTGGACAATGGACAATTCAACATTGAGAGAAAAGACACTCTGGAGAAATTTCACTTCATATTGAGTTTGCATCCCTTTGTCCTTGAAAGTTTGAATTTCTTGTGTTCAACCCCCAAGCTCTTTCTACTTTGTGATGGAGAACCTCATTGGCTCCTACATCTGAGCTTTCATTTGCGGAGGATTGAAGTGGTGGAGGCCCAACTGGAGGGACTTAGTTTCTCGGTTCCGATATGTGTTGTTACAGAAGTTTGTCACCTATGTACTTTTGTTGATTGCATTAATAGAAATACTCTTTTCCCTTCCAATTGATATCTTGCAAATATTTGAAAATTTACTTTCCATGGGCGTATTTTTCATGTATGTTAATGGATTAGGATAATTTATATGTTGACATTATATATCATCACCACATGCTTGTGTATCTTGGTTGTTGAGGACAAGTTGCAAGTATAAAGATTTAGGTCGTGTGCTCAACGATGGTCTTCTTCGAATGTCCTGATGAGGTAGGATCTGTAAATCCTAACCTTGTACAATATCTATTGTAAACAGATATTCAGAAAAGAACAGAAAAGATACAATGGCAAATACAAACATTACACAGAGATTTTTCCCCTAGAAACCCAAACCGGGAAAACCAACATATTTTATATTCATTCATAGTGTTAAATTGTTTACAATACAATATACATATAGGAGCCAACGACATACAAAACCCTAACCCAATGACCTGGATTAGTCCAAAACCCTAATTCCTTAACCGGAAATAGAAAAACCATCGACAAAAACCATGTGCCGAAAAACCACCTAAATACATGACACGCTTCTCGATGCAGAAAAAATTGGTAAAATATTGGTAAACCTATATATCTTCTGTTCCCATAGATATACTGCTGATAAATTTAATGATTACATGTTCTAATTAAAATTGGTAAAATATTGCATAATACTAATTCACCCCCCCTCTTAGTATTCCAACACTTCAAGGATTTATGCAAGGAGGTAGAGATAAAGAGGGAGATGGTAGTCTCATACAACTCTCATAAAAATGGGGTTGTAGAGAGAAAGAATTGGTCCATCATTGGTTCTGACAGGGCTATGATACATGACTAGGAGTTGCCTATGTTTCTATGGGTAGAGGTGTGTAACATGGTGGTGTATGTGAAGAATAAGAGTCCTCACAAGATATTGGGGGAAAAGACTTCGAAGGAGGCATTATTAGGGGTGAAGCCAAAGATAGGACATTTGAGGATCTTTGGTTGTCCATTTTACATCCATGTGCCTTTTTAGAAGAGGACGAAGCTAGAGCCTTTAGGACAAAAGATAATATTTGTGGGGTACAACGACACCTCAAAGGCTTACATTATCTTCATACCAACACAAAGGAAGACAATTGTGAGCAGAGATGTTAATTTCAAGGAGAACTTGGCATCTAGGAGATCTCATGAGTCATGAGAAGTGACAAAGGACAAGATGCAACAAGCTATGAAGGATGAACAATAGTTAGTAGTGCATAATTCAGGTGGGGACCAAGAGATATCCCCTTCTAGTCCCGTTAAGAGACCCAAGTGGCTATTATAGACATTGAGGGATGTTGGTGAGGCTCCTATGAGTGTGATCAGAGAGCGCATGCCTCCGAGAAAGTTTTTGAACTATATGGTGCTTAGGAGTAACATCATTGATGTTGAGCCTTCCAGTTTTAAGGAAGAAGAAGATCAACATGCATGGATGAGTTCCATGGTAGAGGAGTACACCTCTATTATGAGGAATGTTGTTTGGGACATAGTGCCAAGATTGGAGGGGAAGTTAGTTGTGAGTTCCAAGTGGCTCTACAAGATCAAGCATGCTGCATATGGTAGCATCGAGAAGTTCAAGGAGAGGTTTGTGGAGAGAGGGTTCTCCCAGAAAAATTGAGTGGACTACGAGGAGACATTTTCTTTAGTTGTTAGGTATGCTTCTGTTTGAGTTGTTATTTATGTTTCTTTAGTTATGAGGTGGAGGATACATCAAATGGATGTGAAAAAAACTTTCCTCAATGAGAGCATTAAGTAGGAAGTATACATAGAGAAACCTCAGGGATTTGAGGTACATGGGAGGGATTCTCATATGTGTAGGCTTAATAAATCCTTGTACAAACTCAAACCAAATCTAAGGGCATGGTATTCTAGGATTGATGGATACTTGCAGAGTATGGGATTTACCAAGAGTGAGGTGGATCCTAACTTGTACTTCATACTTGTTTGGGAAGATCCACTCATCTTGGTTCTGTACATAAATGATTTATTTCTCACAGGTGTAGAGGAGCTTATTGTAGGGTGCATCCCAGGATATACATGTAGCTGATAGGGTCCTTGATTTATTTGGTCAACATCAGGCCAAATATATGTTTTGTTGTAAACACCTTGAGTTAGTTCATGGTGGATTTGAGGCAAGTGCATTGAATAGTAGTGAAGCATGTGCTTAGGTAATTGAGAGGTACAATGGAGTATGGATTGAGTTATCTTGGAGGAGATGGAGTGGACTTGCAAGGATACTCTTACTAAGATTATTTTATGTGTGCATGATTTGATTTACAGTATTGCTTCCGCTACCTTTATTTGAGTTGAATATTCCATCAATATAATTTTGTTTTGTGAGTTGCTAACCTGATTTCGATAAAGAAATCACTAGATAACAAGATACCTAGGTGCGAGAGTAAGGATTTCAACATGAGCTACACCCCTACGGGGGTTAAGAGACAACTTGATGGAGTTAGTAGCCTGAAATATTTCAAAATGGTTCAGGGATGTTGATGAAGACTGTACGAGACAAAGATCAAGACAAGTACTCGTTAAGGGAGGGTGTTGGAGTAATTAAATCCTACTTGTCTTATGTACTTAATATGAGATATTCATCAACACATTATTAATATTATGGTTTGCTAATTGTAATCTAGAGATTCTTTCAACAAATGGATTGTATGGCTAAGATAGTCAATTTATCTTAAGGCCAAAATTAATGTATTTATATGTGTGTAATGCTTCATTGAATTAATAGAATATATTGAGAATAATTTTCGTGTGTACAATATGTTTACTCTCCCTTATGTTATCATGCTCAAATGCTATAATCTTAGCAAACTAGGAACAACACCTTCTTTTCTCATTAATTTTTTACACAAAAGGTAATTAAAAATCATAAACAAGTTTATGATGAAATTAGGATTCTAGTACTTTTACTTAAATCATATGATAGACAATCACTAGCTTAAAATCCCATATATTTTAGGTGTTAGATCCTACTTAGACATTAAGAACAATATTTTCCCCAAATAAATTATTATTTACCCATTTTCTATCTCACTCTACGTTAGCACTTCCATGCAAATTATTATTTACCCATTTTCTATCTATACCTTAGCACTTCTAGGCTAGGTTATCCTCATTGACCAGGAGTTCTTGAATTATAAACAAAATGTCACTAAATAAATCAAATAGCATCACAAAATGGTTATTTTACATCAAGCCACTCTAAGGAAAATAAAGAGACTTCATGAATCCTAGTAAGGAATTGGCTTTTTTAAGAACTTTGACTTCCAATCTTTTGCATTAAAGTTAGTCGTGTGATCCTTCATTCAAGAAGGTAACATGAGATTTAAAAAAGAAATGAAAAAAAAATACATTACTTATATAAAATTACATTTATAAATACATTATGTGATTGAGAAATATAATGAGAGTTTAAAAAAAAATAAAAAATACTATGAGAATTTAACTGTAATAATAAAATCATCCTTCTAAACTTTTGGAAACACTTCGATTTTAATACAAAACAAAATAAAAACGCGTATTGCAATCATTTTGTAATTCCAAGTTTTACTGGTAAATGGATTTATGTATCTATATATCAAAACAATGCTGTATTTTAAAGTTAAAATACATGGAGACAATTCATACTATTTAAGTTGAATTGGAATTACAGAGTAAAATTGTTTTGTTCGATATACAACTTCACGACCATGAATGTAAAATTAATTTCTATTTTGTAGATCCAAGCTCAAAATTGTTTGCATCAATATACAACTCCACTAGCACGAGCAGAAAATTAATTTTCATGATAGAGAAGAGTCAAGGGATTGGGTAAATAATTCCGTCGTTGTCATACTGTAGGCTAAGATCGCTTGATAACGTTCTGCAGAGCTGTATACATGAAATAAATAATAACACGATCAGTGAAACCAGTCTATATATTCTTTGCTTCAGAAAAATGAAAATAAATATTTACGATACCTCTCTGTACTGGGTTACATCGCCGGTGGATTTCGTGAGCTCTACCATGTGCAAACACGGAGTCACTTGGAACACCTAATACACGCAACAAACAGCAACACATCTCGACATCATCACGMGTTTTTTTTAATTATTGATTCCTTTCCTTTCGGGTYCGGGTTACTTGCTTACCTCCGTTGCCACAGAAAGATATCCACTCCGCTTTGACTTCGAATCCATATGGAGTAGATTCAGCTGAAATAGCGGCGGCAAAAGGTTCAGTTTTAGGTCAAAAACTAAGTGGAGCACATTCAAAATCATGTGAGATTACAGCTTTTTATTTTTAATCATTCCCCTTCTCAGTATCTTGTTCGGTAGACGCGTGTGTAGTCCCCACAAATCTAACTACTTATCTATTGATTTGTAGGTCGGAAAGTATATATACCTTGTCATTCTTTTTCTGGACCTGAAATCCCATCGCTCTGACCGTTTCTTCGATTTTGTGCATAATATCTTTGGCCGGATACGTGGACGTGAATAACGTTTTTCTCTCTTCAGCATCCTGTTCACATTCACGTTTCCATCACTGCTTTAACTGACCACTCAATGATAACACTTTTGAAAAGAATGAAAAGCCATACCTCTTCCTCAAAGAAGCCAGACAGATCAAGGCTCCGTGACATCGCTATTAACTGAAAAGCATTCATCATAATTGGGCCCGTTTCCTCCCTCAGCACATGGTCCTGCTCATATTATTACAGGGTCAGACAATTGCAAAAGAAATACGAGATGCAGCAATAGGATCCCAGCATTCATAGTCTGAATGGAAAATATGATGTATTGGACGTGGACTTATATTAAAGGTTATGGAAACTGTTGCAATTTATTGAATGCATTTTTCATTACTTATACCTCCGAGTTTGTATGAGCGGCATCGACGTCCTCCGAACCAGTATTCTCCTCATCTACTAACTTCGCCGGTGAATGACCTAGCTTAAACCACTCATCTTCCATTATTTCTGGTATAGTTATGCGCTGTATATATTCATGAACACAAATATTTATAATCATAAACCTTAGAGTTCCGAGTCCTACAATCCCTAAATCAAACCTCTGATGCATGGTTTTCACCTACTGTTTTGGGATTGGGATCGAGTATTCTTCTGATTAAGTTGCGAGCGCCAACAGAAAGCCAATTTGGACAATGGAATTCGCTTTTGGAGATCTGCGCAGGTCATTGTGTTAAATAGATGTGAGATTATCCCTAATCTAATAAAATATTGTAAATTAGCTGTATTTCGGTAGTTCCAGTACCTTGTGATACAGGACTACAATATTTCTGTCTTGGAAGGGCAGCCAACCCGTCAAGAGAAGAAAGAGAATGACACCGCAAGACCAAACATCAGCGGTAGCACCATCGTAGCCTCTGTCAGCAATCACCTGCGCCAGACACCCATTAAACAAACCAAGTATCAATTGCACTCTGAATCTCCGGATTTGCAGTGCAAACGAGCAGATAAATCGTTACCTCGGGTGCAACGTAGCTGGGGCTTCCGCAAGTCGTATGCAGCAAACCGTCTGGCTGAAAGGCCACGATCGCACATAATATAATCAGACAGCCTTCTCAACAGTTGCATCAAAATTTTTGCAAGTATCGTTGCACACATACCCTTAGTTGCTGAGGCAATGCGCTGAGGCCGAAGTCGCATATCTTCACTTTTCCCTTTGCATCGAGCAGAACGTTTTGGGGCTGATCATTTTTTTTTCAATAATTAATCCTTTAAACGGGTAACTCTAAGAATCTTAAGACTTCAATGGTATTGTGGCTTTCATTGCATATGTATATATACCTTCAAATCTCTGTGGTAAACACCCCTGCTGTGGCAATATCCTACGGCGTCAATAATTTGCTGGAAATACCGTCTCGCTTCGCTTTCCTCTAGTTTGTCATTATACGACTGCATATAGGAAAGGAAGATTATTCTTACTCACATCAAACTGACAGCATAAAGTGCAAATAGTTACAGAACGTCAGGTAGACGCCATTGAAGGTTACACTCACGAGTTTGTCCATCAGTTCACCTCCCGTGAGATATTCAAGAACAATATATATCTTGTTCTGACTCGCCAAAACCTGTTTCGTAGCCAAACCAGTGGTTAAATAAACTAATCTACTTCCAAAATTTGTCTCTGTAGATAAAAGTTTCGCAATCCTGATTCCTAACTAATGTACCTCGTATAATCTCACCACATTTGGATGTTTAATGAGCTTCAAAGTACATATTTCACGTTTGATCTGCACACACGAGAATGGCCAAGGCCAAATTAAGATGACATGATAAATATAGCAAAAACAATTGAGGAGAATCATGCCATGCCCTCTGTTTAAAGGATACTATTGAGAGAGTTCTTACATGATCCACGATCTTGTGATGGAAAGCCTTGCCCTTGTCTAAAATTTTGATGGCATAATTCTTCCTTGTTTCCACATCGATTGCGGACTTCACTTTGGCGAAATTGCCCTCTCCGACAGTCCGTCCTAGCTCATACTTTCCGATGCGGCTCTTAAGCTTCATTCCGCCCCTTGTACCTTTTACAACAAATCTGAATTCCGCCTCGATTTCTCCCTGGCTTGGGCTACCTACTTTGCTCCTCGATTTTGAGTCCCGTTCAGAAGTAGCAATCCGATTGTCAAAATCTGGAATTTGGAAGCTGTAACCTTGTTTCCTCGAGTTTATCTAAACGCTTTCGGATTTTTCTCGCCTCTTTTATGGGATAAAGGCAGCAGCAGAATTTCGATTAGGACCTGCTCTGCTCTTCTTCTGAAGACGAATTTTGAGTCCTTTGAACCAACTAGTAAAAAGATCAGTGGCAGTGAGAGCATCAGACTCAAAAGGACTTCTGCCGCTCTAACCAATGCTCATCCGGCTCTATTTATATAACAGAAAAATCTCTGGGCTCCGCTCTAACCAATGCTCATCCGGCTCTATTTATATAACAGAAAAATCTCTGGGCTTCTCTTATGACGAAACACGCAACTGATGATCGAATCATATAGACACTGTTTTTGTTTCTAGCCGCTTGAAACTCTCCGATTCTCCGAACATGAAAATCAAGCGTGCTACACAAGTTGTTGCGCGTGAACAAAGACAACGATAATTATAAACATAAAGTCGTTGACTTCTGATAACTACGCCTTTTCGTGCGGCTCTCCTTACTTTGGAGTCACGTTATTTATTTGTGTAGACTGTAGAGTGCAGACTCGGTACTCTCACCTCTCATTGACTTTCATAAACGGCCCTACCACCCACTAGCCCTAGACTTTCCACCAATTCTATTCACACTGACAGCTTGGTCACCATGTCTTCTACAAATAATAATAATTAAGTTAAATGGCCAATAAAAGTTGACATTAAAATGTAAACTTTATGTTGGAAAAGAAATAGAGAGGGGAGGAAAACAGAGTATTTCAAACTTCATATAATGCAAGAAAATATAGAGTTATATTGCAAAGAGGTTTCTATCACATTTAGTGTTGCTTGTAAATTATATTCTTCTTTTTTACTAATACCCTCTATTTCTCATGTGCATATAAGGATGAATACATGTCCACTATTCTATTTATAAAGAACAAAGTTGCTAATATTTTACCCACTACAATTATATGTATTAAATTTTTGGTGACTAGTTGAAATATCTTTGAGAGGTTCAAGAGTTGTCCATGAGTGAAAGTGACTATTATCTTATCCACTACAACAATATGCATTAAATTTCTTGTGAGTGGTTAAAATATCTTTGAGAGGTTCAACACTTTTCTATGACTGAAAGTCAAAAGACGCTGCAAGGATTTTACTTTAGACTATTGTAAATGGTTTTGTGAGTGCAGGGCATTTATTTCAAAGTGTTCATCAAGCTTATTTTCAACATTCCCCTTTAAGCTTGACTTCCCTAAATTGATAATAACCCCACCCCATGAGCTATGACTGCAAATAAAATTTAGGATTGCAAACTTGAAGTGATAGTTGAGGTGTTTCTTGAGGTCGATGAGTCCCAAATATTCTCCTAGTTGCTCAAAATTCTCCTTCAACAATGTTTTTGTGAATATGTTTGCAATTTGCTCTTCTGACTTGCAAAATACCAAATGTTTTCCTCCAATCTCAACCAATTCTCTTATGAAATGGTTTCTTATGGCTATGTGTTTGTTGCATCTATGAGATAATGGATTCTTTGATAGAGGTATAAAGGATTGTTGTTCCCTCTTGTTGCTCTCGATTCAAATCTAATGGTATCCTTCTTAACCATATAGTGTGACAAGTTGTCGGGTTCACTGCCACGTACTCCACTTCTACTGTGGAAAGTGAAACAATGGGTTGTTGTTATAGCGTCAATTTCCACCATTGAAACTGTAGCACACCCAACCCCCTAACCTTCTATTAGGATGGTGGGATGTTAATATTCCTCTCTTCTGTGCTCATCTCTTATTAAATTCTAAGGGCCAAAGATGGATTATGCTCATCTGAAGTTTCCAAATCACTGTGACCATGCCTGGATCCGATCTTTGGATTTCAAGTTATAGCCTCCCAAAATCTCCAATGCTTATTATCTAAATCCACCTCACTTCCACGTGGCATCCATGTGGCTCCCTATCACTCGTACCATCCAATGTGGTACTAACATGGTTCAAAGTGGCACTGGCCTAACTCATTGCTTCTGGGTTTCTAACCTCTCAATCCATTCTTTGTCGTCGGGACTTCACTCTCGTGGAGCACTAACATTCAACCTTGAATGCTCCGACGATGACCCACCCATTGGACCCTTCCTAGATTCAACGGATTTTGGGTCTGGCCTTCGATGTCTCCAACTTGCATGCCAATTAACGTCCAAGTATTCAACTTTTCTCATAGTGCATGGATGGGATCCAGAGGGATCCACGACTAAAATTTCATCTCACCCATCCACTAATCCACGAATGTCATTTAACTCCAAACCTTGTCATCGTCGACACATGCCTCTGTCCATGCTTTTGGACCATGCCTGGAAACCTCCGAAGAACGATCAAGATTTGACGTCCTAGATATCTGATGGTTTAGATCATCATCGACACCATAAGGGTTTCTAGGCCCTCCGGTACCACTCTTGTCTCGTGAACCATTCTAGTGGCAACACACATCACCCCTACGTTTATTTTGGTTTCCACACTGGCTCACCACATCATCATGATGTTGCCAGCTTTTTAATTTCTAAACTAGGACCTACCGCACATCTATGGTGGAGATTTTCTCTCTCTCCCCTGTGACGATAAACGACTCTCATTATTCCTCAAGCCTTTATTTTCGTCAACACTCTTGGCCAACACATGATCTTAACAAACTACCATGCTTCAACAACGATAAATTGAGATTGATGATCTAGATCTCGTCGTCGTCACCTCCCTCAAAATTGATGACCTTTGTCCCATCTCTAGAATCTCTTAATCGTCGTCATACTTCTCTTAAGTCCTAACACTCAATTGCTCTTGACGATGATGCCCCTCTTGAAGAAGGGTTGAGATTTACTCATCTCATTGAATCAATGACTGTGATCTCTCTCGACACATCATAAGATTTCCTTACTAGTAAATGTCTGTCTTAAGGACTTAGCCAAATTCAATGTTTCTTCAAGACTTTATCAGTCCTCAAGGAGTTCGATGCCTACTCTAAGACAATAAAAGACCATCTCATCTTCATAAAAAGGTAGTTCTTGCATATCTTGCAAGATTTCCACAAAAGATAAGAACTTTCTCAGGATTCAGGGTTCTCTATTCCTTACTGGGAGCTCTCTGGCCAACAAAACACCCACATCACTAGTTAAATGGTGTTTTCGTCCATGTCCCACAAACTTTCCTCTAAAGCCAAAAGGTTCCTAGGGACAAGAGTGTCCACACTTAAATGAGCTCATAGTTTGATAGGATAACACGGTATCATCAGCTCAGTCCAACCATTCAAATATTCCTTTTATCAATTAAAAGAATTTTCGTTTCCCATTAACCATACAGTTACAAACACGCATACGTCATTCATACAAAATATAAACCATACAAGTTATAAACTTATCTAATCAGAGAAATTTCCAATACCAATTGACTGAGAGAGGACGCCTTTCCTCCCAATCCTAGGCCACATTGTAGAGTACCTTCCTACAATATGCCACCCCCGTGCCAAGCCATGATACCATAAGGGGAATGATTCAACTGGTTTCTAGCTCAGAATATCTAGGAGGGTTACTCTCTTTCCTCCACCAACAACAGTAAAAGTAACCCCCTTCTTACTGAGCTTAGAGTCTCTGCAGTTTTATCAGGTGGTTTCTCAACTGGATTTACTCTGCACAAGGGAGTCCCTTATCTACTAAACAATCCTTCAACAACCTCCCTTTACCAGTGCTGGTTTCTTTCCAGTAAGCACCAAGCTGCAGCCCATTATTTCTCTAGTCTAGATTTAGGTATTCTCTATTTAGGGGGGTCACTTTCAAATTAGACAAGTGATTCGAAATCGGTGCTTAGCAATTTCGCACTATGACTTCAATTTTATCAAGACCTTTTTTGACGATGCATGTGAATATAAAGGCGACAAAGACTTAAATAATGAAGAAAAATAATAGATAACTCAAAGAAACAAACTGTTAGGGTCCTAACCCGCACATAGGTAGAACAATACATTTGGATGTAATAAAGATCAATATTAATAAGGCCTTTCAATAAAATAGAATAAGGTGGATGTAAGAAGACCTAATAGAAGCTTCGCTTCTAGAAGGATCTTCCTCTAGATGCTTCTTTTTAGTATAAATAGGAGTCGAGGGTATGAGAACCCTAGCTTGGATATTATTGTAATAGAGCTCTGCTCAATTAGAGGTTGCCCCCTCGAAGAGGCCTGTGAACATTGCTTTCAGATTCAAAGTGCTATTTCTGTTGTTATTCTTATATCATTTCAGTGTTATTGTGGTGAATGTTCTGGTTATATTGCTGTTATTCTGCCATTACTAGCATTTTATTTCTGTTCTGCATACATTTTATATTTGGTATATTACAAGTGGTATCAGAGAACTTTCCTCGACATAAAGTGTGGGTTAATTTTTTTTCAAGGTAGAGATGTATTCCGACATCTTTAAGCCATAGAGATCTGTCGTTACGCGCATAAATCCATGGTTGAGGGATTCATACATGGAGGAAATACAAGTGGTACTTAAGCGCACATTTGTTGGCCACCCTTGCAACCCCGGTTGGTACCCCTTTGATTGGTAGCGCATTAGACATCACCTGTGTACGGATCGACCTAGATTACCTGAAGCCCTCTTTAGATAAATTGATCAGCCGCCTGTCTGTTATAGTGTCATCGAGAACAACACTCGAGAAGATACTCTCTAGTACCTGGGTAGTCAGGTAGTACGACTAAGGGTACGGTCTATCCTCCTTAGTTATTGCCCGAAGATATTGGGCCGAGTACTATTGTTGGACCTCGCACGTATATCAGAGAGCTATAACACAGGGCAAACCCTTGTCTATAGAACCCTTGAATACCTAACCCTTGGGGACAAAAACATAAACAAATTAAAACATACAAGATCTATTGCCGCCCAACTATGTTTGGGTTGCCAAGTAAATACACATTTATTTTTGGTTAAGCATTTGGGCATTTCCTCTCTGCAGTATTCTTCAAACTGGAGTATAACTTCGTAAAAAAAAAAAAAAAGTCTAGAAATTTTTTCACCGTTATTTCAGACCTGTTCCATTGGATTCATCTCTTTGCCCTTATCACATTCCTCCATATCATTTTTTAGGCAAATTTTTTTTTACCCCGCTCGCTCCTTTTCAGTTCCCCCATCCTCATGGCCCATACTCGTAGCCAAGACTTGGAAGCTCTTTTCAACACCTTGCAATCTGGTCTCATTGAGACCCAACAAGAAGTGAAACAACTCAGTGCCAATGTTGTCACCATCAATACAACCATGCCGTCCTCAATGGGAAAAATCAAACAAGACCTCACCACCCAGCTTGACTCAATATTTTCGGCACTCTAAACCAAACTGCATATCCCTACAGATAACCCTTTCTCTTCCTCACCCCCACATACTGAAGGTGACCATTCCTCTCATTCCCATACCTTGCAAAACCATCACTTTCAACATGACCTATGCCTTCCATGGGTGGATGTGACCAAATTTTATGGCTCGGACCCCACTGGTTGGGTAACCCAAATGGAACATTACTTCTCTTTATACTGCATTACATATGACTTGGACAAACTATGGTATGGCGTTCTCCATCTAGATCAAGAATGTTGGCAATCGTGGCAATGGAGAAAAAATTCTCATCAAGGGTATATTGCTTGGACACAATTTGTGGCAGAGCTTTATGAACGCTTTGACACTGACACCAACCATTTGGGCCGTTTGACAAAGCTGAAACAATTAGTAACAATGGAAGACTTTATAGCTGCCTTTGAGCGCCTGGATTTTAGAACAGAGGGCATGTCTGATGCCTTTTTTCGAGAGTGTTTTATCAGCGACCTCGAGGATGAAATTCGGGCCCATGTCCTCATAGCTCGGCCTGAGAGTTGGGTGGAGGTGACCAAAAGAGATAAAGAAGCACAAAAGGTTGTATCTTCTCAAAATCGCAAACCCTCCTTCATCCCTCGCCCTAAACCAGTAAATCCCACTACTCCCTCTGCTCCACTAAAGATCCAAAAATTGACCCAGGCTGAAATGGCTGAACGCCAACTCAAAGGCCTTTGTTATAACTATGATGACAAATATTTCCCGGGCCAAAAGTGTAAAGAACAAGATCTTTTTATGGCCATCTCCAAGGAGATTTCGGAAGAAGATGAAGACACCCCCTCTATGTCTAAATCACCCGAATCCATTGACATACCCCCCCCCCCTAGACCCTCCCGAAGTAGAACTAGTCATTTCCCTCAATGATCTCACTGGCTTCTCCGCTCCCCAAACCCTCAAGCTAATCAGTTACATAAAGCATCGGAAGGTCATCATTCTGGTTGATAGTGGCAGCACCCATAATTTTATTCATCGCCGCATTTCCCAAGAAACTCATTGCTACATCCATGCCGTCAATAATTTCCAAATCATGATTTCCAATGGTGGTTCCATGAAATGTGGAGGGCGTTGTGAAAATGTGTGTCTCCAAATTGGTGACTACCACCTGAAATCCCATATGTTTGCTATCGACATGGGAGGTTGTGACATTGTGCTGGGTGCAGACTGGCTAAGGACTTTGGGTCCCATTCTCATGGATTTTAAAGATTTAACCATGCAATTTGACCAGGAGGCCCACCAATATAAGTTCCAAGGCATCACCACCGGTTCACTTGAGATCATTAGTTCCCATTGCATGGAAAAGCTGCTCAAAAAGGGTCATTCTGGTGATATCGCCCAACTCCATGCCATACAAGCAACAAAGACACCCTCGGTACCGCAAGACCTCCAAGCTATCCTTTCTAAACAGAAATTGGTCTTTTCCACTCCCCAAGGCCTCCCTCCTTCCCGTGGTGTTCATGATCATTCCATTCCCCTTGTACCAGGAAGCCTTCCTCCGAATATCCGTCCGTATCGTCACCCCTTTTCCAAAAAAAATGAAATTGAGAAAATGGTCCAGGAACTCCTTAATGCAGGCGTTATCCGCCCTAGTATGAGCCCCTATTCATATCCAGTGGTCATGGTCCTAAAGAAAGAAGGTTCTTGGCGAATGTGTCCTGACTTCCGTGCCCTCAACAAACTTACCATCAAAGACAAATTCCCTATTCCTGTCATTGATGACCTTCTAGATGAATTGAGTGGCGCCCAATTCTTCACTAAACTGGATCTTCATTCAGGCTACCACCGGATACGTATGAAAGAGGAAAATATTCCCAAGACTGCCTTTAGAACTCATGAGGGCCACTATGAGTTTTGGGTCATGCCCTTTGGCTTGTGTAATGTCCCCTCCACCTTCCAAAGCCTCATGAATAATGTCTTCCGTCCTTTTCTCCTCCATTTTGTCTTAGTTTTCTTTGATGATATCCTCATCTATAGAAAAACCTGGATAGACCATCTTGCTCATGTGGATCGAGTTCTCCATCTACTCTCTCAACACCAACTTTTCCTGAAACAGTCTAAATGTTCTTTTGATGCCTCAAAAGTAGAATACTTGGGTCATCTGGTTGGAAAATATGGCATCAAGGTGGATTTTAAAAAGATTGAAGCTATGCAAGACTGGCCTCACCCAAAGACTCTTAATATCTTGCATGGATTTCTAGGCTTAATAGGGTATTATCACAAGTTTGTTAAGAATTATGGGAAGATTGTAGGACCTCTCACTGCTCTCCTAAAAAATAACTCTTTCACTTGGACTCCAGTCGTTGCTCAAGCTTTTCAAACCTTGAAGATGGCCATGTGCACCACTCCAGTCCTCACCCTTCCCGATTTCAGAAAGATCTTTGTGTTGGAATGTGATGCCTCAGGGAAAGGAATTGGTGTTGTCCTTATGCAAGAGAGTTGACCTTTGGCCTTTACCAGCAATAAACTATCTGAAAGAAATCTGGGAAATCCATCTATGAAAAGGAAATGTTGGCTATTCTGCATGCCGTGGATCTGTGGCATCCTTATCTATTGGGGTAACGGTTCCAAATTAAGACAGACCATCAAAGCCTCAAGTATTTTTTGGAACAACGCATTTCCTCCCCAGAACAACAAAAATGGGTGACTAAACTCTTTGGATATGATTATGAGATCATTTATAAGAAAGGCAAAGACAATGTGGTTGTGGATGCACTTTCCCGAAAATATGAAGATGAAGGATCCCTTTTTTCTCTTTCATTCATTGTACCAGATTGGCTCCAAGCCGTTCGCTAGGAATGGCTACAAGATCCCCAAAGTTTGCAGTTGATCCAACAATTGCAGTCCAATGCTCTAGCTTCCCCAAGGTACTCTTGGCTCCATGAAGAACTTTGATACAAAGGCCGTTTGTATTTAAGTAAACAATCAAAGCTTAAATCCATGGTACTTTCTGAGCTTCATGCTACACCCATAGTAGGGAACTTCGGGTTCACCAAAACCTATGACGGGGTCAAATGTTCCTTTTTCTGGGATGGTATGAAATAGGACATTCGTAATTTTGTAGCTGAATGTGATGTGTGTTAACGCAACAAGGGAGAAACAGTCAAATCGTCGGGCACACTACAACCGCTCCTGATTCCACCTGCTATTTGGAAGGATATCTCTATGGATTTTATTACCGACTTACCCAAATCGGAAAATAAATCTGTCATCATGGTGTTTGTTGATCGCCTTTCCAAGTATGCTCATTTCTGCGCCCTTCAACACCCATTTACAACATCCATGGTGGCTCAAATCTTCATGGATCAAGTCTTCAAGCTTCATGGCATGCCACACTCTATTGTTTATGATCATGACCCAACTTTCACAAGCAATTTTTGGCAAGAACTATTCAAGATACAAGGCACATAATTGCATCTCAGCACAGCTTATCATCCCCAGATTGATGGCCAAATGGAAGTTGTCAACAAGTGTTTGGAAACATATTTGAGGTGTTTTTCCTGGGAAAAGAAAAATCAGTGGGCTCAATGGTTACCCCTAGCTGAATGGTGGTACAAACACTTCATACCATACAACTACACGCATGACTCCTTTTGAAGCGGTATATGGACAGAAGCCACCTTCAGTTCTCTCATACTTATCGAGTGCCTTAAAGATCTAGGCAGTTGACCTAACACTTATAGCTCGAGAGGCTATTTTTTGTACCCGCAAAGAGAATTTGGTCATGGCACATAATTGCATGAATCAACAAGCAGATCAAGGATGCTCTGAATGTCAATTTGCAGAAGGGGATCAGGTGTTTCTTCGACTGCAACCTTACAAGCAAACTTCCCTCAAGGCCGAGCATTGTCAAAAGATAGTGCCCAAATTTTATGGTCTTTATATTGTGCTCAAGCGTGTGGGACAAGTCGCCTATTAGTTAGCTTTTCCCAGCCATTCGAAGCTACATCCTGTTTTTCATGTTTCATGCTTAAAGAAGGTGATTGGAGCTAAGTGCCAAATTCAAAC
>SNQJ01S0025575.1:126844-141030 GCA_010110895.2 Picea sitchensis
TGAAGATGACAAAGTGAATTGAAGAAGGAAGTACATGTAGGCCCTGAAGATAATTAAAGAAAAGAATAACAAAATAAGAAAGTGTCAGGTCAGCCATAATGTTAAAAGGAAGTGAAATAAATGGTATAAATAAACATCATTATACACTCATCTGATACAAGTCGAATTTCAGAGGAAATAAGAAGTAAAGAAGGCCAGATTTCAGGGGAGGATGAAGTCTTTTGGTGATGTGTTCTAAGGTATGTTATTTTCAGGTCATCTTACCATTTTTGATATAAATTTTTTTCTAGAACGATTCATATGGTGCAATTTCTATGGTATTGAGAAGACATATCAAGGTACATCTGGTAAAAATTTCATCTCTTGATTCACTATAATTATGGAGATACACTCTGTGGAAGATAGGGTTTGTGACCAGTCCTGAAGCTAGTCAATAAACAAGTGTTCTGGGTAAAACAGTCATAACTTCTTCATACCCAATCCAAATGAAGTGGGACCACTTCCATTGGAAATAGTACAGACTTTAGTGTCTTGTTTGCTAGTTTCAGAATTGGATGTTAATTATTGAGCGCGGGGCATGCTGTACAAGTTGGGTCTTCTGAATAGACCAGAATTGAATAAATTCTACCATTCTTTCTATAACCTCTTTTTGGGGATGATTCAAGGAGTGAAAATTGGAGGAGTTTCAGAGAATACAATGAGTAATATTATCTACATGATCAAAGTACTCCAAGAATTGAATAATTGCAGAAATTGAAGAAGTCTCAGGAAGCATTATCAGGTTCTATGTGATGATTGGTTGATGGTGATGATTTAATGTAAGGTTTTATTATCTCTCATATATTATTGGGTGGAAGGAAGGGGCAAGGATGGAGAATTCAACTCTCTCTTGATATTGGAGGATTGTATCATCCTCTTGGAGGTTTATCCCTTTCTTTACATTCGGAAGTTGTAGCTACCTTTGGAAGTCATTACTTCCCTTGAACAATAACTATTGATTATTTCTCATATATTGTGCATGGTGTATTGTGCTGTATTGGTGTAAATCTTATACTATTGTTCATTTCTCATTGGATATAGTTGAATGGTTTAAGTATAAGTTGAAAAAGGTTTTAAATTGTACTTGATACTGATTCACCCCCCTCTCAGTATCAACAATTGGTATCAGAGCGGATTACCTTCAGTACAGTTTAACCACTGGAAGGAAGATCCTAAGAAGAAATGGAAGAAAAAATTTCAAATGGGATTCCACCATTTGATGGAATCAATTTTGAATACTGGAGTAATAGAATAGAAAATTACTTGAAAGATCTTGGGGCAGATGTTTGGTTCTCAGTTGCTTCAGGATACAATGCTTTGAAGAAACCAAAGACTGCAGCTCAGAAGGAAGCAAAAAGGAACAACAAATTGGCCATAGATACCATCCTGGATGGATTGACAGATTCAGTGAAATCCAAGGTGGGATCATGTGCATCATCAAAATATATTTGGGACAAGCTACATGACCTTTATGAAAGGGAAGACGCAGAAGAAGAAGAAGAAGAAGAAGAAGAAGAAGAAGTTGAAGCAAATTACAACATCTCATATTTCAGAGAAGAAAATAGAGGTAAGTTCTTTTGCTTTAATTGTGAATGAGTAGGTCATGTTGAATTTGAATGTCCTCATCCAAGGATTGAAATAAATGATACTGAAGAAGAAAATTCCAATGAAG
The DNA here is from genome assembly GCA_010110895.2 of Picea sitchensis. Taxonomy (NCBI): domain Eukaryota; kingdom Viridiplantae; phylum Streptophyta; class Pinopsida; order Pinales; family Pinaceae; genus Picea; species Picea sitchensis. The sequence goes on from SNQJ01S0025575.1 coordinate 128,556, forward strand.
AAGAAGAAAATCATCAAGAAAAAATTATTCAACAAGAAGATCAGAACCTTAAAAAATTGAAGCATGTTGAGATTGAAAATAGAAAGCTCAAAGACATGCAAAGAAAAATAAGAAGTGAATTGGTTAGTTGTGAAAAGACAGTTGTAATCTTGAAGAAACAATTAGAAGACTTTGAGAAACTAAGAGAAGAAACCATTTCCTTGAAAACTCTACTCGAAGAAGAAAGAAGAATAGGAGAAGTAAGGAATGTCCTCTAATTAAGAAGAAAGAAGAATAGGAGAAGTAAGGAATGTCCAAATGAAGAAGAAAGAAGAAGATTGTGAGAAACTTGAATGCTAGTTGTCTCATTGAGGAAGAGCTTAAGAAACTCTCAATTTCCAAAATACTTAACACATCTTGATGCATGGTGAAACTTCATACAAAGAAGATGCAAATACCAAACAAGAAGGTTGAAGAAAGAGCTACTACTGCATTAATTGATGAAAAGTGGACTTATGATACTAGAAAGAAGGAATGATTACAGTGAGATGAATATCCACAGAAGACCTCCTCACCTTCGTGAATAAAAAAGAAGCTTCATAAATCAATATGAAGGAAACCATGTAAGAGATCATGAACCGTGATGGACTACATCACAAAGAAGGTCACTACTCCCGTGTATCAAAATTTCTTCTTGGTCATTGTTATACTTGCAAAATTTTTGACATATAAGTAAATTAATTGCGTAATCAATGAAAGGAACAAATAATGGAAGATACATGAATGGTGTAAATAGAAGATATGGAAATAATCACGGATTTGTCAATAGAAGTTATAATTCATTTTCCATCGATGGACAAAAATATCAGATACAAGCAACTCCAGAATTATCTTGGTCACAGTTAATCTAGATTGCAGATATAATAGAATTTACCATGTTCCAGCCAACCACGCATGGAGAAGGAAAGAGATTCCAAAACAATGAAGATTGTCAAACAACATTGACCACTAAAGAATGCAAAGAATAAGATGATCGTGGTACATACAGACAAAGGATGGTCTTCTACACACATTGATCGAGGATCAAGACAAATTCATCACTGAAGAGAAAGGGTGGTACTGCCAGACATTTAGATATCCACCACCAAACACTTTGGAGTGGTAGAGCTTGGAAGAAAAAATGTAAGCTTAAATGACCCATTGGTTGAAGACTTGAATCATAATTCAATCAAATGTGTGACTAAGGATGCACTCTACGCTTTATTCATAAAATGTAAAAATCAAAGAAAACAACTTAGAAGATAGTTTGCAACTGCAACAAGAAGATCCAACAACATATACATCCTAGACATGAAGAAAGGAGAGAAGACAAGCCACATAAAAGCATTCTAAGGAAGAAACGTCCCAAAGACCCTGCAAAATAAGGGATAAGCTTTTATTATTGAGTGTCATTACGTTCGTGTGGGGATGTTTCAAAGATCTAGAGTTTACATTTTTTTCCATTAAACTCGGGGGGGAGGATCCCTAACCTTTGCCATTGATGTCAAAGGGAGAGAGAAATTGGGATCATGATGATAGATATTTGAAAGCTTACTCAATGACAAAGGTGATTGTTGTAAGATTATTGTTGTCATTGATGCTCTGTTCCTGAGCTTCCTGGTTTTGGACCTAAGATTGATTTAGGGCTGCATTTGACATGAAGAAAAATGCACATGCGATACAACACCCATGGATAGAGAGTATACACCGCTGTTGTTTCCAAGTGGTATGCCACATCATGTGGATCCTCATGGTTGAGGAGAGAAATGAATTTTGAAGATGACAAAAGGAATTGAAGAAGGAAGTACATGTAGGCCCTAAGATAATTAAAGAAAATAATTACAAAATAAGAAAGTGTCATCGACCCTAATGTTAAAAATTAAGTGACATAAATGGTATAACAAACATCATTATACATTCATTTGATACAAGTTGAATTTCTCGTGACAGGATTAAGAAATAGCAATACCGGATTTCATGGGAGGATGAAGTCTCTTGGTGATGTGTTCTAAGGTATGTTATTTTCAGGTCATCTTACCATTTTTGCTATAACTTTTTTTCTAGAACGATTCATATGGTGAAATATCTATGGTATTGAGAAGACATATCAAGGTACCTCTGGTAAAAATTTCAGCTCTTGATTCACTATAATGATGGAGATACACTTTATGGAAGATAGGGTTTGTGACCAGTCCTGAAGATAGTCAATAAATAGGTGTTCTGGGTAAAAAAATCATAACTTCTTCATACCAAATCCAAATGAACTGGGACCACTTCCATTGGAAATATTATGGATTTTAGTTTCTTGTGTGTGAGGTTTAGAATCAGATGTTAAATATTGAACTCGGGGCATGCTGTACAAGTTGGGTCTTCTGAATAGAACAGAATTGAATAAAGTCTACCATTATTTCTATAACCTCTTTTTGGGGAGGATTCAAGGAGTGAAAATTGGAGGAGTTTCAGAGAATACATTGAGTAATATTATCTACAGGATCAGAGTACTCCAATAATTGAAGAATTCTAGAAATTGAAGAAGTCTCAGGAAGCATTATCAGGTTCTATGTGATGATTGGTTGATGGTGATGATTTAATGTAAAGTTTTATTATCTCTCATATATTCTTGGGTGGAAGGAAGGGGAAAGGATGAAGAGTTCAACTCTCACTTGATATTGGAGGATTGTATCTTCCTCTTGGAGGTTTATCCCTCCCTTTACATTTGGAATCTGTAGCTACCTTTGGAAGTCATTACTTCCTTTGAACAATAACTATTGATTATTTCTCATATATTGTGCATGGTGTATTGTGTTGTATTGGTGTAACTCTTATACTATTGTTCATTTCTCATTGGATATAGTTGAATGGTTTAAGTATAATTTGAAAAAGTTTTTAAATTGTACTTGATACTAATTCACCCCCCTCTCAGTATCAACAACTCCAACAGATGCCACTTGGGAACCAGCTACCATTCTGCAACAATTTCCTCATCTCAAGCCTTGAGGACAAAGCTTATTTTAAGGGGGCGGAAATGTTAGGGTCCTAACCCGCACATAGGTAGAACAATATATTCAGATGTAATAAAGGTCAATATTAATAAGTCCTTTCAATAAAATAGAATAAGGCGGATGTAAGAAGACCTAATAGAATCTTCCGCTTCTAGAAGGATCTTCCTCTAGATGCTTCTTTTTAGTATAAATAGGAGTCGAGGGTATGAGAAACCTATCTTGGATATTATTATAATAGAGCTCTTCTCAACTGGAGGTTTCCCCCTTGAAGAGGCCCGTGAACATTGCTTTCAGATTCAAAGTGTTATTTCTGTTGTTATTCTTATATCATTTCAGTGTTATTGTGGTGAATGTTCTGGTTATATTGTTGTTTATTCTGCCATTACTAGCATTTTATTTCTATTCTGCATACATTTTATATCTAGTATATTACACAAACCATCAACGGATTGGACACTAGAAGTTGATAATGGAGTTCGGAAAAATTTGCCTATGTCTCCGGTCCTTTGTCTTCAGTGAGGGAGGCTTCTCTATTCAAAATTCAGTGCTTACAATATGCATCAAAATTACATCATATATGTGTCTGACTGAATCAGTCGTGTTTTTCTTTGTCCCAGGAACCTAATGCAACAGACAACTCTAAAAAAGGAGTAGTACAACTCCCGAAAACTTCCTCCAAAGGTCAACTACTCTTCATTGCTCAAGACAACTTGACCTTTGCAAGCTCTTCCTTGGCTTGCTTCAAGCTTCTTGCTTCTTATTGATTCCTTTCAAACCTTACAATGGCTTGGTTTATATAGCCATGAGGTAGAGGGATCAAATCCCAACAAAACACTTCTTGTGGTACTCAAATTGGGCCAATATCCACCAAGATATGGCCAAAATACACCAAATCTGCCAAAAAAATCCACAATCCAAAGTATAAAACCCATTTTACATAAATAAATGGGCTAAGCCCCCCAAAATGGGAATTCCCCACCTAAATAAGGTCACATGGCATCCATGTGGCCAAGCACTAGCCCAAAGGGCCATGCGCTGTCCCCTTACCCCGCAATTCTCTGGTCATATGGCACTAACAATAGGACCGACCCCGGATATGCACCCAAGACCGAGGCCACTGCCCCCGAATCTATGGCGGAAGGTGCTATCAATACACACCATGAATCTCTAAGAATCCACCCCAAGAATATGGCTATGCTGGTTGTTGGTTATATGGTTCCATAAATCCGCGGGCTAAACTGGAGTGGGATCGAACGGTGTATGGAGTGCCCTTTAAAACTGCGGTCATATAAACATATAATACACTCGTGGGCTGGGGCTTGGCCCCAGCCCTCTTCCACCTCCATTTTATATTAAACACAACTTTATATATAATAAAGTGGCTTGTATATAACAAGCAACTCAGTGGATTGATGGTTAACGTTCCTTTGTGAAGGCGCTATGCTTGTAGGAGAGGTCTTCGGTTCGAGTCTTGCTAACTCCGCAATTTTTACATATGAACACTTCGACCAACACCTGGGTGCCACGTGGTGGCCCAAGTCCAAGCCATGTGGCACCACCCTATTCATTGAGTCTGATGCCACTTGTTAACTGTCAGATGGTCCACGTGTCATCATGCTTGTCCAATCAACAACCGACCACATCAGATCGTACCTACCACATGTCATAGTACGAGCGTGCCATGTGTCACCATTTTAGTGGTGACATGTGTCACCTCATGGTTGGTCCACCTACTCTTTCCATGCCAGCAATCCACTGTGCCCTTGCCACGTCAGCTGTACGGTCGTACGACCTGTACAGTCATCTTCCACATGGCACTATATGGATTGTATAGTCATCATTTTTTTTTGCTTGTTTGGGAAAATGAATAGATCACCATAACTTGAGCATATGATGCCCGTTTGAGCCCATTCAAGTTGCATTGGATTCATATCGATGAGGCCTACGCACACATCCATTTTGAACCCATTACGAGAACATTGCTTTTTAGGCCTTTCTGAGCCCCATCAAGCTCCTGTATCCAAATCTGGATCATTCCTTCCCACTAAATACCTTTTGGTCCCCATAAGGTTTATTACATCAATTGAATATATCCTTAGATAAATCAAATAATAAAAACTAGCCTAGAATTAACATTAACTAGACCCAATAAGTGATTTCATAAATCAAATCACTTTTATTACAACAATGAAAACTGACACGGACTTGATTTACTTATAGGGCATAAAATCTTCTTAGTTCCAAGCAGATGACCCATCTCCTACTGGTGGAGTTTCTCAGTCGTTCCTATGCTTCTCTGCAATATCCTTCTTCTGTCCTTCTGCAACGTCCTTCTCCTGATCTTCTGCAATGTCCTTCTTCTACTTTGGCCCTTCACACTTTGTGGAGTGTCGCAACCCTGGATGCATCTTCCAACAATTAGCTTCACAATGCCCATTCTTTTGACAACATGAGAAAGTGTTTTGTGCTTGAAGGAATTTGATGGAACCTTGCCCTGACTGAGTTGAATCTCCATTGGATTTCTCTGACTCTTGTTTCGGCCGCGTTGAATTTGCACGCAGATTCTTCTTGACCTGCAGTGTTGCGTCATCTAATCTTGGCGTACTCCTTGTCCCCATGATCTTTTTTCCATACAATTTTTGTTTCTAACATTCTGCAACATACTGGTTATGACTGCTACAAAATGTGTATGGAATTGTTCTTTTGATGAGTTCCATGACTCTAGCATGTTCATCAGTAAAGGTGGGTGAAGGAGATTTATACCTTTCAACCTTTTTACCTTTCTTCCCGACTCACTATTTGCATCACTGCTGGCTTGAGTTACTTGTTTTCTTTGACGAGTTTGAAACCATTCTAGTGTCAGATCTGGATGTTGCTCCCAACAATGGTCATCATCATGTCCGAACTTCTGATAGTGTGTGCAACAAACCACTGGATTGTCATCGTCATAAGATTCTCCTGCGTAACCCAATCCTTCATGGAGTGGTCGTTCTCGCACCTTAATCGGCTCAGCTCTGCCTTGGCCATATTTTCCCTTTCCTGTATCTGAACTTGGATAACATTCTCATACCAATTCCTTTGGTATTTTTTTCAAATGATGCAATATCCTGATGGTCAGAATCCACTTCCTGATCAACTACATGAGAAGCTGAAGTGTAATGAGTGCTTTCTGCTGGCGAGGAGAATGTGCCAATGGCCTCTCCTACTGACTGCTCCTCATCCAGAGTAGCATGCATATATGAATCCTCCTCATCATATTTCCTATAGAATGGATGAATTCCATCATCCCTGACAGGGCTCGGGCTTCTAACAGAAGGACTTCTTCCAACTGGCCTTTCTTTCGTTGCTAACATCATTGTTCACAATCTTTCCCTGTCTTCCTCAAGGATTTGCACCAATCGTCGCAACTCAACATTTTCTCACTGAATCGTTTGGTTAATCTCCTTGGGCTCTTGGAGTCTGGATCTCTTCAAGCTTTTCCCCATGCTTTATTCATAATTCCTGCAAAAGTCGGCCTGCTCTGATACCACTTGATCCGAAATCGGTGCTTAGCAATTTCACACTATGACTTCAATTTTATCAAGACCTTTTTTGACGATGCATGTGAATATAAAGGTGAAAAAGACTTAAATAATGAAGATAAATAATAGATAACTCAAAGAAACAAACCATCAATAGATTGGACACCAGAAGTTGATATTGGAGTTCGGCAAAATTCACCTACGTCTCTGGGTCTTTGTCTTCAGTGAGGGAGGCTTCTCTATTCAAAATTCAATGCTTACAATCTGCATCAAAATTGCATCATATAGGTCTCTGACTGACTCAGTTGTGTTCTGCTCTATCTTAGGAACATGACGCAACAAACAACTTTACAAAAATAGTAGTAGAACTCCCGAAAACTGCCTCCAAAGCTCAGCTACTCTTCACTGCTCAAGACAACTTGACCTTTGCAAGTTCTTCCTCAACTTGCTTCAATATTCTTGCCACTTCTTTCTTCCTTTCAAACCTCAAAATGGCTTGGTTTATATAGCCATGAGGTAGAGGGATCAAATCCCAACAACCCACTTCTTGTGGCACTCAAATTGGGCCAATATCCACCAAGATATGGCCAAAATACACCAAATTTGCCAAAAAAATCCATAATCCAAAGTATAAAACCCATTTTACATAAATAAATGTGCTAATCCCCCCAAAATGGGCACGCACCCCCTAAATAAGGTCACATGGCATCCATGTGGCCAAGTGCCAACCCAAAGGGCTGTGCGCTGGCCCCTTACCCTGCAATTCTCTAGTCATATGGCACTAATAATAGGACTAACCTCATATATGCACCTAATACTGAGGTCACCATCCCTGAATCTATGGCGGAAGATGCTATCAATTCGTGCCCCGAATTGCTAAGAATCTGCGCCAAGAATCTGGCTTCACTGGTTGTTGGTTATATGGTTCCATAAATCTACGGGATAAACTAGAGTGGGCCCGAACGGTGTATGAAGCGCCCTTTAAAACTGTGGTCATATAAACATATAATACACCCATGGGCTGAGGCTTGGCCCCAGTCCCCTTCTGCCTCCATTTTATATTAAACAAAACATTATATATAATAAAGTGGCTTGTATATGACAAGCAACTCGGTGGCTCGATGGTTAATAGTCCTTTTTGAAGGCGCTATGCTTGTAGGAGAGGTCTCTCATTCGATTCTTGTTAACTCCACGATCTTTTCATATGAACACTTCGACCAACACCTGGGTGCCATGTGGGAGCCCAAGTCTGGGCCATGTGGCACCACCCTATTCACTGAGTTTGATGCCACTTGTCAACTGTCGTATGGTCCACGTGTTACCATACTTTCCCAATTAACAACTGACCATGTCATATTGTACCTACCATGTGTCATAGTACGAGCGTTCCATGTGTCACCCTTTCAGTGGTGACACGTGTCACCTCCCGGTTGGTCCACCTGCTTTTGCCACATCAATAGTCCATTGTGCCCCTGCCATGTCATATGTACAGCCTACTGCCACTTCAGTTGTATGAAATCTGCCAACTGTGCTGCCACATCAGCTATATAGCCGTACGACCTGTACAGTCAGTTTCCACGTGGCACTGTACGGATTGTACAGTCGACATTTTTTTTTACATGTTTGGGAAAACAAACATATCGCCATAACTTGATCATATGATGTCCGTTTGATCTTATTCAAGTTTCTTTGGGTTCGTATCGACGAGGCCTACACACATGTCCATTTTGAATCCATTCCAAGAACATTGATTTTTAGGCCTTTTTGAGCCCCATCAAGCTCCTGGATCCAAATCTGGATCAGCAAGCTTCCTATTTTCATTGAGGAAAGATTTCCATCTTCTTCTCTTCTTTAGTATGCACCCACGAGTTCCTCTTCTCATTGCACCTTGTTCTCCATGAGTTGGTTGTTCACGATTTTGGTTCATATTTTCTCATCTCTCGTGTGTGTGTTCCTTTCTTATATCTCTGATACCACATTCTCCTTCCTGAGTGTTTGGTCTCGTGTCTCCATGTGTGGTATCCGATGGTGTTTTTACACCTTTGGTCTTTTCCTCGATCTATTTATTGGGATTCATGTGGCCTTCCTGTAGACACAACCTGTAGTCTGCAGTTCCCATTCTGAAGGGGCAAATCATGATTTCCTACTGTCATGTCATTTAATTGGCCCTTTGCTTCTACAAAATACCAATTTGTCAACAACCATTAACTGCCTCAACCAATTCCTTGACCTTCCATAACTGGTCATGTGGCTCCATCTAAATCGAGTATGATGGGAGATATGAGTTTATGTTTAGCAATCATAAGTTAGATTGTTAAACAAGCTTCTTGTTTTCTTCATAAAAATAACTCAACTCCAGCTTACCCAACCACTTAATCAATCTCTGCTTCATCAATTTCCACTTGTGTGTCATGGACAATACTTTCAAGGTTGTTCCCTCTCAGTTAGTGGTTTTTGGTGTTTTCATTAAATCAAAACATAATTACATGCTTCATAAATATAATTACATGAAGTATTAGCATAATTACAGTCTTGGGGGAAAACAGGGTGTTACAAAAACATTTATTCTCTTATTGGTCTAGTCCCTATCCTACTTGTAGACAACTCTTCCCCATACCTCCTTGATATCTTCTAAAAAAACACTTTTTGGAACTTGTACGTGCCTTGGCCGTTATGCAACACACGTATAGTACATGGGTTGCTCCAAGGAAAGTCACGTACATGTTAATAAATGCTTAAAACATATATTTTTGCCTAATTAAATGTTGAGTTACGGGTTTGGTTAGTTTCCTAACTCCTTTTATCTGTACTCAACTATCTCTAACCAACTAAAGATGGCTTAGGTAGATCCTTTTACCTGTACTCAATTGTGTTTAACCAAATGTACTCGTTGTAGGATTGTCATCAATGATAAAGGGGGAGATTGATGGAATTATTGTCATTGATGTAAAAGAATTAATGTTGTCATTAATGTCCTATTACAACTTTACAAACACCCACAACATTTCCAATATATGTATATATATATGTTTGTGTGTGTTCAAAAGTATATTAAAAAAGAGGTGCACATGAAAAAGTAAAAAGTGAAATGGGGGTTTCAAACCCATGGGTTTGGGTATTTGCCTATGGTATTTAGAAAAGTAAAATAGAAAAGGGGAATTAATTATTTAATTAATGGACATGTCCCTTCATGAAGTGTTATGAAAAAGTGTAAAAAGAGAAAGTATTGAGAGAAAGTTCATGTGAAAAATGGATGAGCAAAGATTGAATATCATTCCAAAAGGGAAGAATCGTGAAATCAGTTTCAAGTCAGCTTGACATTTTTGTGATAACTTCTTTTCTTGGATGTTTTAGACCTTGAAATTTTGTAGAGACAGAGAAGAGATCTTGGGCACATGTGGAAACAATTTTAGATGTTGGTTCGCTATACTTTTGAAGATATTCCCTGTGGAAGTTAGGGTTCATGAATGCTCCTAAAATCAATTTCAAACATGTCAACTTGGAACTTTTGTTATAACTAATTTTATGGGATGTTTCAGAGCTTGAAATTTTACATAAATGGAGGAGAGATATCTGGGTACATGTGGTAAAAATTTCATATGTTGGTTCACTATACTTTCGGAAATATGCCCTATGAAGTTTAGGGTTCCCGAATGCTCCTAAACTCAGTTTCAAATAGGTTAGCTTGCAATTTCTCTATAACTTATTTTCTAGGATGTTTCAGACCTTTGAATTTTGTAGAGATGAAGGAGAGATCTATGTGTACATGTGGTCAAAGTTTCAGATGTTGGTTCGCTATACTTTTAAAGATATGCTATGTGGGAGTTAGGGTTTCAGAATGGTCCTAAGATTAGTTTCAAATAGGTCATCTTGGAATTTTCTGTATAACTTCGTTTTTGGGACTCATTAGATTGTGAAAATTTCAAAGATTAGAGGAGACATACATACGTACCTTAGGTAAAAATTTCAGATGTTGTTTCACCGTACTTTATGAGATATGCTCTATGGAAGTTAGGGTTCTTGAATCCTCCTAAAATCAATTTCAAACATGTAAGTTTGGAATTTTCACTATAACTTCTTTTTTGGTACTCTTAAGACTATGAAAATTTTAGAGAACAGAGGAGATATACAAAAATATCCCAGGTAATAATGTCAGAATCATACTTACAAAATTGGATACGTGGCATGTTGTACAAGTTTGTTATTGGGAAGAGGCCCAAAACAACAAGCTTTGGGAAAGTTACCATTTGGAAATTCAAATTTTGGTTAGGCCTGGTAAAGGAAGAAGTAGCGAGTAGACCTGGTGAAGGTAGAAGAAGTGAGTAGACCTAGTTAAGGAAGAAGCAGTGAGAAAACCTACTGAAAAAAGAAGTAGCATGCAGAGTTAGTGAAGGTTGGTGCAACTCACACAAAGAGATTGGTGTCTCTTGATAATTTGGCTCTTAGCGATGGGGATTGGTGCCTATGAAGATATGTAAGAGTCGGTTCGTGCACTCAAACAAAAATATTGATGTCTCTTTTTTAAGTTGGTGCTTAGCGATGGTGATTGGTTTCTACGAAGATCTGTAAGAGTACGTTGGTGCCTACCAGGATTTGTACTAGTGGGAATTGGTGTCTCCATTAGGTTGGTGCCTACAAATATTTGTAACATTAGGTTGGTTCCTACAAAAAATTATAAAGAGAATTTTTTTGGTTTTCTCCTTAAAGAGTTTCCATGTAAATCTTATGTTCCATGTTCTGTAGTTAATAGATCTCATATGTGATTTTTTTTCTTATGGTTGACAAATGTTTGAAAAAGTAAAAAAATGTCTTCTATTGATTCATCCCCCACCCTCTTAGTATAAGTGTGTGCTCAATAGGTAACCCCTGGCATTTTCCCATGGGAATATATGTGATGAAACCTATTTAAAGGCTTGGAGAAATCCATTTTAAAATTCCTTAAGTGGTCTAGTGTTTGGTCGACTTGGATAAGGTGATGAATGTGCTTGGGAAAGGTATCAAGTGAATTGCTGTCAAGGTGGAGATTGTTGGAATTGTGAAAACAATCAAAACCGATGAATGATGATGGTTTCATGTAACGATGACAGTTATTGAACTAGTGGTAGTTCATGTAGTGGTGGAAACTATGTTGAAAACATTGTATATCTATGTAGCCATCGGAGGCATTGGGAAAGTTTTCCCTAAGAGGCATATGAAATATTTTCCCTAAGAGTCTTATGGAAAGTTTTGTAATCTTGTGTGGGAACACTGTAATATTTACATTTGAGCAATAAGAATACTGATACCTTGCCCTGTGGATGTTTCCTTCGCACATTGTCAAATTTTTACAAAATAAATCCATTTCTTATTGAATATGATTATGTTCCTGGAGAAACGTCTAGATCAAAACTATGTGTGGATCATAATTAATTTGTGTTGCATTTTATTTCTTTCATGGGATCAAATTTCCAACAAATGGTATCAAAGCCATAGTGAGGAAAAGTCCATTTTGGTTTCTTTGGAGCTTTGGATTGATGGAGGGGAAAAACAGGTATCCGGTTGTGATAGAATGGAAGGAACCCCACTCGAGGTTTCATTGTATTTAAATTATATGAAGTAGAGGCCATAGAGGAAATGTTTCCTGAGCGAGTGGAGTCAAGAGAGAATTGCATACGCGTGGGCCTGGATACAACAATAGTAGGGAAAATAATCCTCTCTATCTAGATAGAAGTGGGAGGAATTGTTGTTGGCAGGTGTGTTGGTACATGCTGTCATTGATGCCAATGGTTTGATTGATTGATGTAAAAGGATTGATTGATTGATTGATGATTGATGTAATATAATATGTATTTTCCTTGATGATAATGCATAGATGAATATGGATCAATGAGTTGTCATTGATATGATGAAGATGGATCAATGAGTTGTCATTGATACATGATGAAGATGGATCGA
>SNQJ01S0025575.1:141040-155141 GCA_010110895.2 Picea sitchensis
TTATCTCTTTTTCAAGGCGTTGAGTACTTTTCCTGAAGTTTTTCTATGCTATATTGATGTTTGGTTCTTAACACAAACCGAGGCAAGGGTGCCTCTTGGGCCAAAAAGTGTCCGACTCAGATTGAGGCGTGGAGATAGTCATTTTTAGGTAAAACGACACCACGAACACAGTGGTGGTATTATTTTTTTGATCTGAGAAATTGTTTGGTGGATTAACTCCAGAATTAGGTATACTTATGTATTTTGCCCAATTCTTTTGTGGAGTTAATAAAAATACCTACTCATTTGAGAGGAGGACCCAGAGACGTAGTCCACCATGGAAGAACTCTGTTATCAAGTTCTTTGTGTTCATATTGCATGATTATGTTTCTTTCTTTTTGATATTTTCCTTCTTTATGGTGTACTTTTGTTTATTCTCATTTAATACAGTTCTTTAATAAGTCACCTGACGAAAAGATCACGGATCATATTGGTATCAGAGCAGTCATGTTTGACTTGAATTGTTGAGTATGAATGCTTACTAGGGCCAAGCATTATCAGGGTGAAGGAACTCTTAAGATGTTCAATACCGAAGTTGGTCGTACATCCTGAAGGAAGAAGATGGCAGAAGAGGACAAGCGTGATGAACAAGAGAAAAAAATTTCACATGGTCTTTTACTGCATGTCAGAAATGGTCGAACGAATGAATGGATATTACGAGAAGAGGATGAAGAAGAAAGGGAAGAAAAAGGAAGAACATGTAGATGATGATGCTTTGGTAAACCAAGGGGCTGGAGTGGATCCTCCTGAGCTTCTATCTTCGCCTTCAAGTTCTAGTTCTTCTTCATCTGAGCATTCTCATCTCTCAACATTCTAGCCATAAAGCCTCTTTTAAGAAACCATTATTAAATATTTATGTAAAGTTTTCTTTACCTATGTTTAATGGAGGTGATAATCCTAAAAAGTTAGATAATTGGATCCAACAGGTTGAAGTATAATGTTGTGTTCAGTGTATTGACGAAGAGGAAATTAAAGTGCATTTGGATTCTCTTCGGTTGGAAGGCACAACTCGTATGGTGGGAGAGCAAGCTACAGAACATAAGTAAGTGTGGTAATCTTATTTCCTCATGGTCGGATTTTAAAACAGAGATAAGGAAGCAATTCTATCCATTAGGGTATTTACATAAATAAATGATGGAATGACAAACTTTAAGGCAGAGTAAAGGTCAGAGTGTACAAATTTTCACATAAGAATTTAGGAAGAAAGCTCTAGCATTGAATATTCCTTTGGATTCTTATGAAACTTTCATGAAGTATATTAGTGCACTTCACAATTATATTTGTCATACTTTTCTCTTGTTTAACCCCACTAGTCTTGAGGAAGTTTGTGTGCAAGCCACTCACCTTGAGAATAGGGGGAAACATGTTCAAGAAGATCCCACGAAGAAACCTTCCAATTTCCCACACAAGACTTTCAAGAAGTTTAAAAGGAAGGACAAGAAGATTGCTACAGTAATGAGAGAAGGAGGAAAATCATCTTACACTCATTGCAAGAGGAGTGGTCACAATGAAGAACATTGTTGAAAACTACATCCATAAAAGAAACCGAAACATATCGGTGGAAAGGGGAAGACAAAGACTGTTGCTACAATGCAACAAGATCTTCATTCTGAATCATAAGATGAAGGAAATATCGCAGTGGATGGAGTACAAGGTAAAGAATCTCTTCATGCTAGTTCAAGTTCCAATGATGAATCTCATATTTATGAACGAAAGAGGAATGAGTTATTTCATATATGAGTTGTACCTAAACATACTAAGATAGATACATTATATGATCTGGGTGCCCAAGTAAACTTAATATCTGAAGCACTTGTCAAGAAGATGGGTCTTGAAATGAAAGCACATCCAAAGCCTTACCCTCTTGGTTGGGTACGTGACAAAGAAAAACTTAATGTCACCAAACAATGTAGGGTCAGATTTTCTATTGTTTCAAAGTTGATTGATGAAGTGGATTTAGATGTTTCACCACTTGATATATGTGGGTCCTTATCTTTATGATAGAAAAGAAGTATTCTTTCGTCATGAGAAAAAATACCACCTTACTAAAGGGGGAGTGTAATATATTGTTAGAGCTCACAGCAAGAGGGTAAATACAACACTTGTTAGTGTCGAGAAAATGAAAAGGCTCATAGCCACTAATAAGACATATGTACTCATGGTCGTCAAAGAGAAAGATGTTGGGACATCTGACACTTTCCAAGGGTGTGATCCGTCTCATAAAAAAGAATTAATTGATGTTGTTTCTAAGTATGATGATATTTTTCAGGAACCAAATGGATTACCTCCTAAGAGGGAAATCCAACATGAGATACATCTTCAACAAGATTCTCCTCTTCCTAATGTGGGCATGTACAGGATGTTAGTTGTGGAGATGACAGAGATTAAGAAGTAGGTACAAGGATTATTGGATCAAGGGGTCATCATGCCCAGTTCATCTTCTTGTGGTTCTCCGATCATGATGGTGCTAAAGAAATATGACACATGGCTAATGTGTGTCGATTACCAGGCTTTGAATAAAATCATGGTGAAAAATCGAGACCCTCTTCCTCGTATATATGATTTACTTGATCAACTGAAGAATGTTGTTTATTTCACTAAGTTGGATATGCGTAGTGGATATCATCAAATCAGGGTCACAGAATAGGATGCATGGAATACTTCCTTTAAAACCAAACAAGGATTGTTTGAGTGGTTAGTTATGTCGTTTGGGCTTTGTAATGCTCTCAAAAATTTCATGTGTGTGATGAATGATGTATTCATGCCTTTCCTGGATGACTTTGTGATTGTATATTTAGATGCCATTCTTTTTTTTAGCAAGACTTGGGATGAACATGTAAGGCATGTAAAACAAGTATTGGATAATTTTCCAACGGAAACATTTTATGTGAAAATGTAGAAATGTGAATTTGGCAAGACTGCACTTGTATAATTAGGTCATATTGTGGAAGGAGGACAATTGAAGATTTATCCTTCAAAAATTGAAGTAATTGTGAAATGGCCTGAGCCAAAGAGTGTAACCAAAGTCCGAAGATTCTTGGGTGCAGTCCAGTATTGGAGGATATTTATTCCCAACTTATCCTTTATAGCAGCTCCTTTGCATGCCTTAACCAGTGTGAAGAACACTTTTTAGTGGGAAGGAAATCAACAAAAATCTTTCAACATTGTTGGCATAGGGGCAGACCCAGGGTTCAGGTCTAACAACACACCAACAAGCCCTAACTGTTGGCCCTTTCGGCAACACCTATGAAGCAGATGCAGTTTCACTCGAAGTAGCAATAGGGGGTTGCATGACACATGTGTCTACAACCAGAGAAAATACAAAGTGGATTCAACACAATAATACACAACTATCTAGTTATCATTTACTAGCTCAACCCTACTTCACATAGTTATATCTCAGATCTAACACAATGATGAAATAACATAGTAACATAAAGAAGAAGAACAAAACATCAATCACACATCACAACAATATTTACATGGTTCACCCCCTCCTTAGGGCTACATCCACAGAACTATGTTTCTTGATATTATAGGAAAAAATAAAGTTCTATCTGCGCTCTTAGCTTGCAAATCTCTCTCCTTATCTCTCTCTTTCTCTTCCCTCCTTGCGCACCCAACTGTAGGGTTGATCTTCGCACCCAGCTGAGGATCGTACAACACAGATTCTCTCTCGATAGAATACTTTTATCTCTCAACAATAATAATTGCTCATTACATTCTCTAACCCAACCCAGGTCCTCTTGATCCTTATTTATACATTACCATGACTCGCAGACAACCTTAGGCCAAAACCTAGGTGTCAAAAACCTAAGTCAACTTGACCCGTGTTTTTAGGGCTTCACGAGCCTGTCTTTCCTTCTTTCCCACGAGGTGCACAAAGCATCTATTGGTGGATTTTTCCGCTTGCTGAGTTGTCCACGATCCATCTTCCTTGCTGATATGTCTTCCTTGACATTCTCATTCAATGACTTGCTTTCTCTTACTTTGCTCCTTCCTTTTTGCTTCTTTGGCCACTTCGACCCAATCTTAGTCAATGTTCTTTCCGCGCAGTTTGTACTTCGCGCTTCTTTCCTTAATCTTCACTTCCTTCCATAGCTATAAAGTTTTGAGTCATACTGGGGAATAAATTAACTTAGGTTTTCCCATAAGTGCCCAGGTTTGCTTCATCATAACATTGACTTTTGATCCTAAGTCGAGGACCACATAATCTATATCATAATCTCCAATCTGAGCATTAAGGTGTAGTTCTTTATTTTTCCTTCTCTTTTTGGATACTTGATTTACTTCTCTATTCAGCAGAGGGTCTACCTTCCTTGGTTCATATTGTTGGATCACGTGTTGTAGTTCTTGTATGGATATTTCATCCTTAATCAAATCAATGAATGTATACAAGAAACTAACAAGCTTTCTTACCTCTTTTCCTTCTCCTGGTGATGCAGACTGATCGAATGACAGAGGCATCCCACATTCTCTCACTTCTGGTTGTGCCTTTGATGAAGAAACCTGATCTCCTCCAAATTCTCTTCTTGCCTCTTCAAATATCTACTTTTCTTTCCTCGGATCAAACTTTGATGTTTTTGCTGCAGTTCTTCTGACCCCTGATTCATTTGTAGTCTTTGTAGGAATCATCCTGTCTTCTCCTGTAGCAGCACCTCCTCTAGTGATAACAATGACTCTAGGATCCACTCCGCGAGGTTATGCTGAGATTAATTGTACTTGTGGGTTTCCTCCTCGTCTCTCCTAAAGTTTGGCTAAAAACACGGGACAATCTTCAATAACATGTTCAAATGTGTTGTAGTAGCTGCAAGTGGTACAAGGGTTCTGATAGTTCCTTGCCAAATATCCTGGCTGTGCGCAGTTATAACAAATGATCTGACCTCGACCTCAACCCATGCCTCCTCCTCTTCCTCTTCCTCTGAATCCACCACGAGGGTTGAATTTTCCTCTTCCTGGGGAGTTAAAATGCACAATATTTCCCTCTTGCTGTAGTTCGCCTTGAATTGTATATGGGTCTCTTGATCTTTCATGCAATAGGTCATAATCCCTACAATATTTCTCATCATGCCCCACAAATTTACAAAATGTGCAGTAAAGGTTGGTAGGTGTCTGGACATTTTTTTGCATGTAATAACATTCACCATGGCAATGCCAATTTCTACATACCTCACACCAAGGTAGAGAACCTGCTTCAAAGGGATCGAAGGTCCTGAAGCCAAGTAATAATGAAATAGAGGACAATGCTCCTTGTCATGGCCCTCTGATTTGCATTTGATATAACAAATATCTTCTCTTTTATCTTTTCCCTTATCCTTCTTCATATCTTCGACCTGCAGTGATAATCTAGTTAGCTGACTCAAAATTTGACTCATACATGAGCTGGACTCTTCCATAGGGGCTGATTCTAGTTTCATGGCGATATCCAATGCCTCAGCTTGCAAAGCGATCTTCTGTTGCATCAGAGGGACTTTGATGTGTGGTAAGAGGGAAACAATGAGCCATTATTTATTCTATTCGTCTGGAATATGAAAATTCAAATGAACTGTAAGGGTCTTAAACCTTTGATCAAACTC
The DNA here is from genome assembly GCA_010110895.2 of Picea sitchensis. NCBI lineage: Eukaryota > Viridiplantae > Streptophyta > Pinopsida > Pinales > Pinaceae > Picea > Picea sitchensis. The sequence goes on from SNQJ01S0025575.1 coordinate 146,656, forward strand.
CCAAACATGTTCAACTACTCTCTGCTTGATTTCTTTCAGATCTGTAAAGCACTGCGACTCCAACTTGGGTTTCTAGAATTTGGAAATCAACATAATCTTAATGTCATTTAGCGATTTAGGTTGTACAACCCCTTGGACAAATTTCATGTACCAACTCAGTGCGCGGTCTCTCAGAGTAGTACTAAACTGATCTCTCTTAACATCTTCGTCAGTGACATTCTTAATACTCCATACAACTTCGCATAAGAACCAATGCTAATTAGGATCTTCAGATCCATCCCCCCTAAAGGTGGGTAACCTCATCCCATCTACCATATATCTTCCTAGGGTTCTTGATGGAGTATGCACTGAACCACTTGTACCAGTGCTCTGAGTGCTCTGATAACTTAGGTTACTCTGGTTACTTAATGCTGCTAAAACATCAGGAGGAGTAATATCACTTACTTCAACAGTCTTCACAGTTCCTAAAGTTTCTGACTCTTCTCGACAAGGTTCTTCAATATTCCCTTCTTCTACCCTAGCAGACTCTGAATGTTCCTCGTTCAGTAACTCTTCTTATTCTCCACTGTAGAACCCTTCTTCCTGTGCTGGTGGTTCATGATTCTGCTCAAACAAGTTCACCAGAGGAACTTCTCTAAATGATCTCCCACTGCATGTGTATCCAACCTCTGTGTCTCTGTCACTGTCCGAGTTCTTGAACATTATCTCTTTAGTACAACCGATTACCGTATCTTCCAGATGTTCTTCTCATGTAACAATATCTTGATCTACAACTTTAGAAAATGTAAAAAATTTCCTCTAGGTCCCTTAAAGAAATATCTCTCTGCTTGGCTATATGATTCTATTCTATCAATAAAAAACTCAGTAATGTACCCTCCAATGGTACTATCAAACCAATGATCGACTGCTCTTGACACAACATTATCAACTCTCTTGACCTTCTTGATCAACTCCAACATCCAAACCATAGGTGGTCATAGTTTGATTTCAAACTGGGTATTTTCTAATCTGGCTAGCCACTCATATAACTCCTTATGAATTCCTCCAAAGAAAATATCGTGTATATCAGTAAAGATATACCTTCCCAACCAATCTTCTGTGCTAAGATTAGGGTTCTTGTTCTGGGATTCCGAGAAGTCCTTTTCTTGTTCTTCTATCCACTTCTGAATCTCTGTCTTCGATGGAAACCACCTTGACATTCCCTCAATAAGATCTTGGTCCCGACAACGGAACCATTTGTTGGCACAGGGGAAGACCCAGGGTTCAGCTCTAACAGTGCACCAACAAGCCCAGGGTTCAGCTCTAACAGTGCACCAACAAGCCCTAACTACTGGCCCTTTCGGAAACACCTGCGAAGCAGATGTAGTCTCACTCGAGGTAGCAATAGGGGGTTGCATGACACAGGTGTCTACAACTAGAGGAAATACAAAGTGAATTCAACACAATAATACACAACAATCTAGTTATCATTTACTAGCTCAAGCCTACTTCGCACATTTATATCTCATATCTAACACAATGATGCAGTAACAGAGTAAGATAAAGTAGAAGAACACAACATCAATCACACATCACAACAAGATTTACGTGGTTCACCCCCTCCCTAGGGATACATCCACATAACTATGTTTCTTGATATTATAGGAAAACATACAGTTTTATTTGTGCTCTTATCTTGCAGATCTCTCTCCTTCTCTCTCCCTTTCTCTCCCCTCCTTGCGCACCTAGCTATAGGGTTGATCTTTGCACCCAGCTGAAGATCTTAAGTTCTTACAAAACAGATTGTCTCTTGACAAAATACTTTTCTCTCTCAACAATAATAATTGCTCATTACATTCTCTAACCCAACCCAGGTCCTCTTGACCCTTATTTATACATTACCATGACTATCAGACAACCTTAGGCCGAAACCTAGGTGTTAAAACCCTAAGTCAACTTGACCCACATTTTCAGGGCTTCGCTAGCCTGTCTTTCCTTCTTTCCCATGAGGTGCTCCAAAGCATCTATTGGTGGCTTTTTCCATTTGTTGAGTTTTCCACGATCCATATTCCTTGCTGATATGTGTTCCTCAATCTTCTTGTTCAACAACTTGCTTTCTCTTACTTCGCTCCTTCCTTTCTGCTTCTTTGGCCACTTCGACCCAATCTCAGTCAATGTGCTTTCCACGCAGTTTGTACTTCACACTTATGTCCTTAATCTTCGCTTCCTTCCATAGCCAAGGGCCAAAAAACATTTTGAAGGAGAAGATCAGTACCGCACCAGTATTAGCATTGCCTAATTGTCAATAGTCGTTCGATATCAAGATAGATGTCAACAGATACGCCATAGGTGTAATATTGATGCAATATCGTAAGCCTATCTGTTACCACTTTGAAAATTTTAACCAAGTTGTTGTTAACTATCCTACATATGATAAAGAGTTGTATGCATTATTTCAAAGCGTAAAGAAATGGAAGCATTACTTGTTAGGGAAGGAAATCATCATACGTACAGATCACCAGCCCTTACATTATCTTCAAGAATAGACCAAACTACAACAATCTCGACACTACAGGTGGATGGGTTTTCTACAACAATTTCATTTGGTAATCAAGTTTAAGAAGGGTACAAGTAACAAGGTAGTCGATATGCTTTCTAGACATCCTATTGTTTCTTCTATTATTTTGAAGAATGATTATTTATCTCATGATAGCTATGTACAACAATATGCCATCGATGAAGATTTTAAAGAAGTATATGAGAAGCTAACCCATGGTGCACAGGTAGAGAACTATTTTCTGCAGGGAAAGTTACTCTATCATCTTGGGAAGCTATGTATTCCTACAAGTGAACGAGTCCATGTAATATGAGAAGCTCATACTTCTCTTGTATCTAGGCATTTTGGGGTAGGAAAAACTATGGCTCATTTGCAGAGGTTTTGTTATTGGACTCAAATGAAAGAAATTGTAACTAAATATTTAAAGGGGTGTGTGATGTGTTCTACTTCTAAGCCCACTAATAGAAAATTGGGGCTATACTCACCACTTCCTGTTCCATCCCATCCATGGGAAAGAATTTCCATGGATTTTGTAGGGGGTTTACTAATGACCAAAGGGCGTCATGATTATTTGTATGTTGTAGTGGATAGGTTCAACAAGATGTGTATCTTGATGCCATGTAAAAAGAAGATCACTGCTGAGCATATTGTTAATCTCTTCTTTCAACATGTTTGGGTTCACTTTGGGTTACCCACGTCCATTATCTTAGATCGAGATACTCGATTCCTTGGGGAGTTTTGGACTAGATCGTGGAGAATGATGGACACCAAATTGAAGAGGAGCACTGATTTTCATCCACAGACGGACGAATAGACAGAGGTGGTAAACACAACAATAGTAATTTTTCTTTGAGGCTACTGCAACAAGCATCCTATGTTATGGGATGAACATATACCCTATGTACATCATGCTTATAACCGAGCTTTACATTCATCCACTCAGAGTTCACCTTTTGAGACATGTTTTGGGTACCTACCAAAGGTTCCTTTGGACTTGTTGTAAGGGAGAGATGCCAATGTGAATGAAGGATGAACATAGGACAAATCCTGCAAGTTCATTCAGAGGATTCAACAGATACACCAAGAAGTCAAGGAACAGTTGGATAAGAGTCAAGCACAGTATAAATCTCGACATGACAAGCACATGGTTGATCATCAGTTCTAGGTTGGAGACCAGGTATGGCTTCACATCATCAAGGAACAATTGAAGGGTGAAGGAAATAAACTCAAGCCCATCCAATATGGACCCTTCACTATTTTGAGAAAAGCGACACTAATTCTTTTCATTTAGATATTCCACCTTATATGCAGATTTATTCAGTTATGAACGTAGATAGCTTGAAACTTTTTGAGCCTCCCATGATCATGGATTAGGATGAGAAAGTTTCAATACCTTCAGTTGATGAGTTTTCACTTGAGTACTTGGATGAGTTACAGGAAGATATCATCCTTGACATAAGGAAGAGGACTTCACGAAGGGGTGATGTTGATTATCTTCGAGTAGGCTTAAGGGGCACACATCCAAGTAAGGCAAAGTGGATTGAGAAGGATAAGGTGAGGGAAATCTTCCCTCACTTACCAATTGATTAATGAAATATTTTGGTGGTCCAAAAATCTCTCAGTGGGAAGTCGTGATCCAAAAAGGATCCAAAAAAGGCTAAGAACAAAAAATGCACAGAAGCAACTTAGAACGCTCAGAATGGCTTCGACAGACAACAAAAGGGAAAACACTAAAAGTTCCAAAAACTCACTTAAAACGGAATTATCACTAAGGTCACATCGCAATATTTCTAACGGCACAAATGACTCATTAAACAAAGTTATGAAACGAAATATCTAAGCGGTCAAAGTTTTGGTCAACATAGCCTAGTCAACAGGGATGAGTCAACATCCGCACTGCTGACGTCAACATCAGTATGGATGATGTCAGTGTCCATACAACCTATGTAGCTATCACAGAGGGTGACACATGTCATCATGCCACGTGGCAACACTAGAGGCTTCCACGTGTGATTCAAATTATTTTCGTTACAAAATGAGAGTGAAGATATAATAAATAAATGCACAGAGATATCACAGATATCCAATAATATAACAGAAATATAGAAAATATGCAACCATAAACATAGATATAAAGTAATACACAATTTATATTAATGAAATAAATGTACAGAGACTGTAAAAATACAGAGTGCAAGACTCACTAGAATGGTGGCAGCTTATCTCTAAGAAGAGATGTGACGACTACTCGCATTCACAAGAAGATGATTACAATGAGGCTTTGAAGGTATTTTTACAATAAAAAAGAATAAAAAAAACCCTAGACATCCAAAAATCTAACCCTAGGAGATGAAGCGCAAAAAGTCATGTAGGCCCCGTTTGGGTAATTAAGTACATCAACTTCCCGGGGTCGTAACTTTCACATACGATCTCTGTTTTAGGCGTATGATAGCCCGTTGGAAAGGTATTGTTGAGGAGATTCATTTTGGGGGCTCAATTATGCCTTCAAATATCATTGAGAAGATTTATCCTGAAAAACCTTCATTTAGGCTCTCAAAATTGTCCCGACAGTTAAAAACTGCTAAAAATAGTAAATTGCCAAAATTGCCAGAAAACTATTTTGAGCTAGTTGGAAAAGGTGGGTGACCCAGAGACATAGTCTACCAGGGAAGAACTCATTTATCAAGTTCTTTGTGTTCATATTTCACGATTATGTCTCTTTCCTTTTGAGCTTTTCCTTCTTTATGGTGTACTTTTGTTTATGCTCATTTAATACAGTTCTTTAATAAGTCACATGACGAAAAGATCTCAGATCAATACCCTGGTTATAAGATTTGAGTGGGGTAGGATGTGAATAATTACCCCAAGTCAAGTTTGAAAGGGTGGAATGTTGGGTTAAAATTGACTTGGTGAAAGAGTCAATGAGTTAAATCCATTTTAGGTCAATGTAACACACCAAACCCCTAAGTACCATTTTTGGTACGGGGCATCAAAATTTCGAATTCCTTAAACATATCGAATGTTATTTCCAAGATTTCCATCCTCTTCATCTCACCACAAGATTTCCAATGACTGCTTCCTTGCTCAAATCCGAGCTTTAGATTGCAAGTTATGGCCTTTCAAGGTTCTTCCGATGTTATTGGTTAAGGTACACATGGCGCCCACATGGGTTCGTCTCATTCGTACTATCCCAAGGTCCTCCGAAGTCCCAAATCTACCTAGTGCTCTTATATCTATGGTGGAAAACCATCCACAGTTAAATCCACCAATGAGACTTCGTCCTCATTTTACGTATTACGAGAATTCAACATTTGACATTGAACGCCCCCTTTTTATTTCTACGCACATATCCTTTAGAGTCCCGAGATATTGAACTCTCGAAGGATCAAAAAATCTTTCCATGTGGCTCTGGCCTTTGGCCTTTTCATATTTTCTAATATGCAACAACCAAAACCTCTGAATTTCCAAAGACCCGGACTCCCGAAGGGTTCACCCTCACACGTGATGGCGTATTAAAGGTAGAGGTTGGGACATGTGGGTCCCGATTAATCCACCCGATAATAGGTCAAGTGAATGTGTGCCAGAGGGAGGACATGTGACAAGGCAGAGATGACACATGGCCCCATCAATGGGTGACACATGTCACATTCTAATGGGCACATAGGGTCTGTGAAAAGCACGAATCCAGGTGAAACGTGGCGCATTGAACATGGGTCCACGTCACCTTGGGTGATGTCAACGTGCCATGTCACTATGGACTGAAAACCTTCCAACTCCTTATATATTATGGTCGAGATGTGTCCACGTAGATCCATATATCCATGGCCTCCGTTACTTTGCAACTTCGGTGTTCGGCATGTTGGCATGTTTTACAGGTAGTGTATGCTTGTCATTGATGGCAAGTACAACAACGATGATGGTTTGAGTATAGGAAGGATGTGCCAGGCGAGCACCAGAAGTCTTTTGGGAAGACAGTGCAGAGAAATATCGATAAGATCAGAGTATGCAACGATGGATCTCATTGAAGATTTCCCGATGAACGTCAAATTTGAGCCCGAGGTCCGATCCGCGTTGGATCTAGGAGAACTTACACACTCTTTAACGAGAAAGGTGAAATGTGAAACCCTGAAAAATCACCTCAACAAAGACTCCATTTCGGAGTTTCGATTACCAGGAGATGGAGAAGTCAAGATTCGATACCCTCCAACACAGGAGTCTCGAAGTCACGAAATGCAAAACCCCAGAACCCGAAAAAAGGCACATCACTCGGAGTGTTGGATACCGGGATTTCGGTTACTGGGAGATGGAGATGTCATAGACTCTTGTCATCAGGAGTCCCGAAGTGCCGAAATGCGAAATCCCAAAAACCTGAAAGAGGCACATCAACAAAGAATTTCACATACCGGGCGTAAACTTCATTTCGAAGTTTTGGATACTGGGAAATTGAGAAGTCAAGAATTGAGACTTTTCAACACAGGAGTCCCGTAGTTGTGAAATACGAAATCCCGAAATCCTGAAAGAGGCACATAAACGAAGAGTTTTGCAGACTGGGAAATAACTCCATTTCAGAGTTTCGGGTACCGAGAGTTGGAAGAGTCAAGACTCTTCATCATTAGGAGTCTCGGAATCGCGAAATGTGAAACGCCGAAATCTCGGAAGAAGGAAGCGAATGTGGCAGACCACGTCAGAAAGGACAGGTGGAAGACCATGACACGTGGCATGATCAGAAAATGACAAGTGTCAAGTTTATTTGGCATTTCAGGCCACTAGAATTCACAATTCTGAGTGACACGTGGCAGCCACTCGAGTCATGACACGTCATCGAGTGATGCAAGACTAAACTCACTCTGAGAGATTTTGCTTCGAGAGTTGGATCACTATCACTCACCCAAAGTCCTGAAGGATGAAGTCTCGGGGCAGAGAATAACCATCGAATCATCGAGGGTGTGGACCATTGATCCGACTCCATTTCAGAGCTTCAGATGTTGGGAGTTGGAAGAGTCAAGTGACGGGACTTTTCATCGCAAGAATCACGAAAGGACGAAATGAGAATTGCCGAAATGATCAGAGCTAGTGCAACCAAGCTCCATTTCATAGGTTCAGATACTGGGACACAGATCATAAAGATCACATCGCCACAGGAATGCCGAAGTGTCGAAACACGAAATTGCGAAATGCAACTTTTGAATAAGGCTATGGTCACAACCATTGGTCACATCGGCGAGAGATAGAGGAAAGAGCTAGAGCAACCAAGCTCCATTTCGGGGATCATGACATGGAGTGTCGAGACACTTGATCACACGAATTCCGAATTGCCGAAAAGTCAAAATGCGAAACATGGTTAGGCTCAACTAGAGGTCACAACCTTTGGTCACATCGACGAAAGATGGGGGAAGGAGTTAGTCAAGACAAGCTCCTTTTCAGAGTTTCGGGGGTCGGAAAATGGAGAGTACTAAAATCCTCCACCGTGGTGATCTCGAAAGATGAAGAGCAAAATGCTGAAATGAATGCAAGACTAATGAAAGTCATCCAATGGTGCAGATGAAATTGAATCAAATCAAAGGGCTATTGTTGCACTTCACAGTGTAACTGCTAGAAACAAATGATGGTTTCTACTAGAGGATGAGCTCATATATGACAGAGAAGACGAAGAGTCTTAACTACCAGAGAAGGTGAGGAATCTCCACACAACACCTAGTGACGATGGATGTATGAGAAAAACGATGAGAGAAGCTGAAGAGTTGCGATGATGATCATGCAGAGCACTCGAGATAGAGGAAGCATGTAGAAGTATGGTGAGATAGCATGTGTTTGCACTCTTTTCGTCGATGTGTGAGCAAAAAGTGAGTGCTTACATGCCTAGTTGGGCTCTGCTAGTCATGACAGCTGTAATGTAAAAGGTTAGAAAGAAAACAACTAAACTATTAACAAGGATTGAACAAAAACTTAA
>SNQJ01S0025575.1:155151-171023 GCA_010110895.2 Picea sitchensis
GGGGTCCACGGTAATACCGCTTTGGGAAACGATGAAACCGAGGAGGCGCCCGATGGTAACGCAGAACACACACTTGAGAGGATTCAAGCGGATGTTGTATTGACGACACCGTTGGAAGATGATTCACAAATCATCGAGGTGTTGGGAACGCTTCTTGGAGCGATCAGTGAGGTCATCCAAGTAGGCTAGGATAAGGGCCGCCAAATCATGAAAGATGTATGTCATAGCCCGTTGGAAAGTGGCGTCGGCGTTTTTGAGGCCGAAGGGCATGACACGATATGCAAACGTGCCCCACGGGGTAATGAATGCGGTCTTGTATTGATCGGCTGGGTGAATCTGGATTTGATTATAGCCCGAGAATCCATCCATAAAGGAAAGAGCCTCGTGGCCGGCGCAATCGTCGATAATCTGATCGATAAAAGGCGTTGGGAAATTGTCTTTGGGACAAGCATTGTTGAGATCGCGAAAGTCGGTGAAAACGCGAATGGTGCCCTGTTTTTTGTCGACGGGTACAGGGTTAGAAACCCACGAAGTATAAGCGATGGGGTAGATGAATCCAGCTGTACGTAATTTGTCAACTTCGGCTTTGATAGCCGAGGCCTTGGCTGGGTGTAGCGGTGATGTATGTCGGCGCTCCTGGAAAAGTGGCGCCGCTTTTTGAGGTCAAGGGCATGACACGATATGCAAAACGCACCACGGGTAATGAATGCGGTCTTGTATTGATCTACTGGGTGAATTTGAATTTGGCTATAGCCCGAAAGAATCCGCCCATAAAGGAAAGAGCCTCGTGGTCGGGCGCAATCGGCCGACAATCTGATCGATAAAAGGCGCTGGGAAATTGTCTTTGGGACAAGTGCATTGTTGAGATCGCTAAAGTCTATGCATACGCAGATAGTGCCCCTGCTTTTTGTCGACGGCAGGGTTGGAAACCCATGGTGTATAAGCGATGGGGTAAATGTATCCGACCGTACGTAATTTGTCAACTTCGGATTTAATAGCCGAGGCCTTGGTCGGGTGTGAAGGCCGGCCAAGCCGTAGCGGTCGCTGTTTCTGGCGAACTGGGGTGATGTCAGGCCAGGTGTCGATGCGATGTTCGACAATAGAAGGGTCGATGCCAGGCATCTCCGTGTATGACCAGGCAAATATATCCCGAAACTCCTGGAAGAGGGCTTTGTAGGTAGTGATTTCCTCAGGAGTGCAAGCTGCTCCAATGATGATTTCCTCGATGATTTCCTCATTAACTCTTGAGTAGGCCTTCCAACCTATGAGACTGACTAGTAATTTATTGTTGGGTTAGAGGACTGTTCTGGGTCTGAATAATTTAAATCCAGTAAGGTATTGGTTTGGTGGGGGTCATCTCAACCATTGTTGGTTCCCCTCACCATCTCTCTCATAGCATCATGATCTATCTTGGAAAACCCCCTTCAGAAGTTGTGCAACACTTTCCATTTTATTTAGTAACAACAAATACATATATATATATATATATATATCTACATTACCTTTTATAATATAAAGTTTCATCAGTTCCAATGTTCACACACATTTAGTCTGTCCATAGTCTTTTGGAAATTTATAGTTATATTTACAAGCTGGGGGAAACAAGGGTGTTACAATCCCCTCCCCCTTAAAGGAACATCATCCTCTATATTCTACCTACTGATGTGCTCTGTATGTACAAAAGTAAACAAAAATGGGTAATGCATGTTTAATGACATCCTCCATTTCCCATGTAGCTTCATCTAGACCAAAGTGCCTTCACTGCACCTTGACCTGTGCAATGGTTCGGTTCCTAAGTGGGGTTTCCTTCCTTTCTATTATGCATTGTGGATCTGTCAATCTGAATCATGGACCAGTCAATTATATGATTAAAATCAATTATATGATTAAAATCAATTATATGATTAAAAATTATGTGCCTTCACTATGGGAGGAAGTGCTAGTCTATATGCTACGGTTCCCACTCCATCCAAAATTTCAAAGGTTCTACAATATTGAGGTACCATCTTGGCATAGGCTCCAATTCTAAAGGAAATTTTTCTAGGTCTAACTCAGAGATACACATGATCCCCTGCTTTGAACTCCTGAGGAGTCCTCTTTCTACTGCATATATTTTCTGTCTATCATGAGCTATTTTCAGATTCTGTTTTATTTGAACTACTTGTTGTTCCATTTCCTTTAGTATATCTTTCCCGATCGTAATCTTGTGTACTAGGCGATTCTAGTTGATTGGAATATTTCATTGTCTACCATAGAGGGCTTCAAATGAGCTCATCTTCAATGACTCTTGATTGTCATTGTTATAAGAAAATTCTACCAGTGGTAGTTAGTATTCCCACTTCTTGGTTTGATGTATTACATGCATCCTTAACATGTACTCTAATACTTGGTTTACCCTCTCTATCTTCCCATCCATTTGAGGGTGATATGTTGTACTAAATAGCAATTTAGTTTCAAATACAACAAACAGAGGCTTCCAAAAATTTGAAGCAAATTTTGTATCTATGTCGGATATGATTTCCTTAGGCATGTCATACAGTAAAAATAGCTCTTTCATGAAAATAATAGAAATATCTATTTCCTTGCAAGTTGATTTGATAGGAATAAAGTGAGAATCCTTGCTTAGTTTGTCCACAACTACCGTGATGGCGTCATTTTGCTTGGTTGATTTTGGCAACCCTGTGATGATATCCATGGATATGGTTTCCCATTTCCATTCTGGGATTGGTGGGGGATGCAACAAAATTGTGGGATTTCAATGCTCTTACTTAACTTGATGGCATTCTAGACATTTGGCTAAGAAATCAACTATGTCCTTCTTCAGTCCGGGCCAATAAAATAGTTTCCTTGTGGCCGTGATCATTTTCTCATAACCAAGATGACCGGTATATGGTATTTTTTGTAGTTCATCCATTATGAAAATCTTCAATTTGTCACAATTTGGAATATACAACCTACCTTTGTAAGTTAGCAGACCATCATTCATCATTTGATAGCCTTTATACTTCAGTCCTGTGGATTCTTTCTCTAAGTATGATTTCACAGTTATGAAAAATGCATTTGTTTCTTGTGCACTTTTGATTCTCTCCTTGACGTCGATTTCACAGGTGCATACAACTACCAAGTCAATCACTTTCATACTTCATCTAAGTACATCGACGACCCTATTTTCTTTTCCTTTGATATGTTTGATTTCAAAATCAAACTCACTAAGGAGAGCCATCTATATCGCTTGTCTAGCATTGAGCTTTGGTTGATCAAAGAAATATATCAACCCACTATGGTTTGTCATAATCACAAATATTATACCTAAGAGGTAATTCCTCCACATTTTCAAGGCATGTACGATGGTGGCCAATTCTATATTGTGGGTCACATAATTGATTTCATGCTCATTCAATTTTATGGATTCGTAACAAATTACATGTCATTCTTGCATAAGGAATCCTCTGAGCCCTTTCTTGAAGGCATATGTACATACAAGGAAGAGCTTGTTTGGATCTGCAATATTCAACACATTTTCATTGGTTAGAAGGTATTTAAGCTCTTGGAATCTCTCTTCGGAGTCTGATGTACAAATAAATTTAGCTCCCTTTTCCTGAAAGGAGGTCATTGGGAAATCGATCTTGGAAATTCCCTTTATGAACCTTATATAGTATCCTTCTAGTCCCATAAAGGATATGATATCAGATACATCCTTTGGGGTAGGCCAATCCATAATGGATTTGATCTTGTCAAGATCAACTTCCACTCCTTCTTCATAAATAACATGGCCTAAGTAGTGGACTTGTTTTTGGAAAAAGTCACACTTACTAAACTTAGCATAGAGTTGACGTTCTCTTAGTACTTGAAGCACTAACTTGAGATGTTCTTCATGTTCTTCCCTATTCTTAGAATAGATTAGGATATCATTAATGAAAACCAATACAAATATATCCAATAACTTACTGAGTACATTATTCATTAAGCACATAAAAGTGGTTGGTGCATTGGTAAGTCCAAATGGCACCACCACAAATTCATAGTGTCCATATATTTTCCTAAAGGTTGTTTTGTGGATGTCTTCATCCTTAATTCATACTTTATGGTATCCAAACCTCAAGTCAATCTTGGAGAAAATCGTAGCGCCCCTTAATTGGCCAAACAATTCATCGATCATTGGCAAGGGATACTTATTCTTAATGGTCATCTTATTGAGTTGTCTATAGTCTATGCACAACATGAGTGTGCCATCCTTCATTTTCAAAAATAAGGTTGGTTCTCTCCATGGGGACATACTAGGTTGAACGTATCCTTTTTCCATCATCTCCTTTAGCTGTAGTTTGAGCTCAACCAAATCTGTGGACTCATTCTATAGGGTGTTCTAGACACTGGCACCACCCCCGTTACAAGTTATATTGAAAAGTGAATATCTCTTCTTGGAGGTAGACCTGGTACCTCTTCTGGAAACACATATTTATACTCTCTTAATATGGGACGGTCCTCTAGGCTTAGTTTATTGTTCTCAACATAGTTCAACACTTGTATTGCATACAAAGGACAACCTTTTTTGTGATACTTCTTCACTTGAAGGGATTATATTTGTCTCACTAAGACATGATTTTGAATCCCTTTAAGGGTTAATTTTCTCCCTTCTTCATATTCACGTTCCAAGGTTTTATTGTAACTGTCCAACTTGGTTTTATGGGAAGCCAACTAGTTCATGCAAACTAGAAGGTCATGAGATCATAAAGGGAGCATGTTTAAGGTGGCTTGGGTGGTTAATCCATTCATAATGAATTGGCATGCTGGTATGACCTATGTTACCTTTCTTTCTTTTGGTTCGAGTGGCTAGTTGTACCAGCCATGATTTAGAATGTTTTACTTGCTGCAATTTACATTTCTCGACAGTTTGAGGGGGAAAATAACTCATATTAGAACCAAGGTCAATTAAAATGGAAACTAGTTGGTTGAAAATCATACCTTTCATCTCCACCACTGAATCTTAGTGGTCAGGTTGTCTATTATCCAAGGCTGCATAGATTTGTGGCATGCTCCTAGCCACATCATTGACTATGGTAGCCTCTTGGACATTATATATCCTCCTATTTTTATGTTTTCTATCTGGGCAGTCCCTCAATAGATGTTCTTCTCCACAACCCCAACATTTTAAAGTTTCTCTCTTTGTGTTATCATTCTTACTTAGGGCTGCTCCAAAGGGTTTATTACCACTCTAAGATGGAAAATTTTGTTGATATACACTTCTAGTAGGAAGGCTCATCTTAGAACTTTTCACATGGTTCTTAAATCTTGAGGATTTAAAACCCTTCTTCTTGAATCCCAAATTACTTTTCTTCTTCTAGTCCTCATGAGGTTCTGTCTTATTCTTGAATTGCTCATAGCAATACCTTGCCTTCCAGATAATATCTTCTAAGGTCTTTGGCTCATCAAATTCAATTTTGTCTCAGAAGGATTGAGGGAGTCCACTAATGAATTGTTGCATCTTTACCTTTTCATCCTTTATGTAGGGCACATACCTTATTAGCTCAAGAAATTTGTTGATATATTCATCTATTATGAGTTGTCCTAACTTGAGTTCATAGAACTTCTTCATCTTCCCATAAAAGTTTTTCTCTGATAGATACTTCTTCTTGAATAATTTCTCAAATTGTTTCCATGACAAGTCCTTCTCATGGATTACTTTCACATTCCTAAGGTCCTCCCACCAAATGGAGGCCTTTCCATTCAGGTTGAAAATGGTTATTTGAGCCTTTAAGTTTTCAAATTAGTCATGAAATTTGAAGTACTTCTTCAAGCCTAGTAGCTAGACTTCTTCTTCTTCCCCATTCTTAATTTCTCCATTGAAAGTGGGGGGTTTGGATTTCTTAAACTCTTCAGGGTTATGGATCTTGGAAAGTTTCCTCTTCTTTCTTTTCCTCTGAGAACGTGAACTAGTTTTTCTACTAGAAGATCCCTTGGAGTTGTCAGTTTCCTCACCAGAGGATTCTTCCATTGAGTGTGTCTTGGCTCCATGTTGGGTATTCTTTGAGGTGATCCTCCTTGTGTGGCCACTTTTAGGACCATGCTTTCGTATCTCATGCATAATTTGAGCTTTCTTAGTATGATGTATGTCCACATGACTAGTCGTTTGTCCATGTTGTATCTGCCTTTGTATATCTGATAGGATTTATAGTAGGACTGCATTGATTTCAGTTTGTTTTTCTTTCTCCTTTATCAACCTTTCATTGTTAGCCTTACAAATCTGTAATTCTTCCATGAGGCTTCTTATGGTTTCAACCAAATTTGGAGGGGTTTCCATCGCCCTCCTCTCATCAGACTCTTCCTCTCTATTATGGGAGACTTCCTCCAACTCATGGTGTGTCACCATCCTTTACGCTGTAGTTTTCCTGCTATCTACTGACTGCATGAGTGTTGATAATATTTTTTTTGTTAGTTAATTACCTACTAGTTTGGGAAAAACACATACAATTTATAAGGTGAAGTTAGATTCTTTATTTGGAACACTAAAAACACACAACTCAGAATTTCAAAACATATAACAATGACATAAAGTGTCATTTGTGTCTTTAACAATGGTTTAAATAGGTTTCTTATGAAAAGGGTAAGGTAGGGTGTTACCCTTAAAGGTTCTCTGACAAGATTTTTAAGGGACTCCTTCATGAGCCCAAGTGGGCCAAGTTTTGTTGCCCCCGCTCTGATACCAATTTGTAACACAAACGATTCGTTTGAATAGTAAGTAATTAGGATTGATTCTTGGAAACTTATGAATAAGGTGTAGGGGATTCCTAGCTAGTATGATGAATGGCTTCCTCCTTTCCTTTTATTCTCAAGGGAATCTCTAAGAAGGGGATCTATAGAAGTATTTGTCCGATCCAAAGAGTTCGGATCATAGGACTCGAACTAATTGTAACATACAAGAAACAAGGCATTTTTCTTTTGTTTCTTTTTTTTTCGAGGCACTTATAGATAGATTCTATCTCAAAATATAGATAGAGGATTGAGGTATTCAATACTATCTATATTACTTGGATTTGTACAATGTTTTTTATAATTCCCATTATAACATCGTCTAGTTCGGAACCGCTTTTATTCATTTTTATTGCTAGTTCTTCGAAAAACTCGGGAGTTCTCTGGAATAGAATATGTTTAAAGCAATCCATATTCTAGTCAAAGTATAGATCGGACATGTGGCTTTTAGCTCCATCCAAATGAAACTCATTCCGTTGGGGTTGAAAGAACGAAGTACTCTTCCATTCAATCGAAAATCCCGGGTCTATATCTTTGCTAAATATCGGGGAAAAGATCTTGATCCACTAGGATTCTACACAATATGTTATGTGTGGTAAATCAAACCTATTCTTGAACCATAGAAGTGGGAAGTACTACGGATATTCCGAATACCTGGAAAGGTCAATTCTCTGGAGTTGATCCGTCCTAGCTAAAGGAGAACCTTTGGTTTGTTTTCTTTCTCCACCTAAGATCATCACATGGTTTTTTAGACCCAATATTTTCATATTGGGACAAACACTATTTCCTCTAGTTCCGTTCTGTTAACATACCAAAAAAATGCAATCTATCGGCTACGCATATTGGATCTATATCTGGACCAACGTTTTCATAAATCTACCCCACTATTCTATAGAATACACATATTTCATGGAATGCGTTCTGAAACAATAGAATAAAGAAATCTGTTGGAATGAAACTATTACCCCTTGCTCATCAATTTTGTGGACTGCGACCCAAAAGAAGCCCTGTTCTTCCCCGTTACAAATAGTCGATACCCTTTTTGGGATGGGGCATCAAAATATTTATTTCCTTAAACATCTATAATCCTATTTTCGAGATTTCCATCCTCTTCGGCTCTCCATGAGCTTTCCAACGACTGCTTCCATGCTCAAATCTGAGCTCTGGGTTGCAAGTTATGGCCTTTCAAAGTTCTTTGGGCGTTATTGGTCAAGGGACACGTGATGACCATGTGGTTTCATCTCATTCGTAATATCCCAAGGTCCTTCGAAGTCCCGGAGCTCCCTAAATCTACTACATATATGGTGGAAAACCATCCACCGTTAAATCCACCGGCGGGACTTCGTCCTTATTTTACGTACAAGGTTATGGGAATTTGGCATTCAACATTGAACGACCCCTTTTTATTTCTATGCACATATCCTCTAGAGTCCTGAGATCCCTAACTCCATAAGGATCACAAAATATTTCCACATGTTTCTAGCCTTCAGCCTTTTTGTCTTTTCTAATATGCAACAACCAAAACCTCTGAAGTCTCGAACACTCGGACTCCTGAAGGGTTCACCCTCATAAATGATGGCATATTAAAGGTAGAGGCTGGGATAGGTGGGTCCCAAGTACTCCACCTGCTAATTGGTCAAGAGAATGTGCGCTAGGGGGAGGACACGCGGCAAGGCAGAGATGAAACATGGCCCCATCAATGGATGACACATGTCACATTCTAATGGGCACATAGGGTATGCGAAACACATGAATCCAGGTGACACATGGCACATTGAACATGGGTCCACATCATGCTTGGTGATGACAACGTGCCACATCACTTCAGAGTGAAAACCTTCCAATACCCTTAGATATCACAGTCGATATGTGTCCACGTAGATCCATAGATCCACGACCTCCGTTACTTCATAACTTCGACGTTCAGGGGATCCACTGTTTAAATTCCTCTTTGTTCCTGGAGAGGTTAGCGCTCGGATGACCACTTTCTAGATGGAATGGTCCCGGAATGTCCTCAGATCTATGACTCCTTTCATTTCATGAGCTCAACGTTTGGGGGGTTCTGCTCTCTTACCAACCCTATCTCCTGGAGTGGTCAACGCTAGACTGACCGCAAAATACATCCAATGGCCAGGGAAGATCCTGAAGCCTCCTTGGATCTATGGTTCTTGTCAATTCACAACTCTGAATTTCAGGGGTTTTGGTGCTATGACACCTCTATTCTCTTGAAGCAGTCAATCGTCAGACTGACCACGATGTAGATGCAATGGTCAGGGAGGCTCCCGAAAACCCTTAGATCTTCAGCTCACGTTACTCCACGACTAGTTAGTGGGTCAGGGTTTAATGATGGGACAAGTCCCATGGTCACAGTTAAGGGAACCACCACGTGTCATTCAAATTCATTGATAACCGCACCAACAGGTTGCCTTTGGTTGATTTCGAAGGTTGTAAGGTCATAGCATCCTGGAGCTCCAAACTCCTGGAGTTCCGAAGCCAAGGTGGCTTAGCTCGTTTTGGACCTAACGAAGGTTTCCAAGGTCCCAATCATATGGAACTTTATCAAGCTCCAATGCCTGCACTCATATCTCTTAGCCTAGAATTGGTTAAGGCTGCGGAAATGCGACCATGGTCTCTTGGTCGACAAGTTTGAAGGACACACCTTTCATTCACAGAATTACATTCTAAAACAAGGAAAGGTATTATTTGACCTATGTAGGAACCATGATCTCATTCCTAATTTAATTGGATGATTTAGGCGGGGTGGCAACCCACCTTTTCTATCCGGTTCAAAACAACTTTCTGGCAATTTTCATAATTTACTATTTTTAGCAGTTTTTCGGGTCCTGAACTTCCAGAGTTGTTTCAAGGTCGTAAAAGACATTTTTTTGGGTATTTTTTAGTGGGAAATTTTCATCATGAAATTTTCAGCAAATGATGTAGTCCTCGGATAGATCTTTCCAATGGGCTATCGTACGCCTAAAATGAAGATCGTATGATAAAGTTACAACCCTGGGAAGTTGATGTACTGACTTACCCAAACGGGGTCCATATGACTTTTGGCGCTTCATATCCTAGGGTTAGGTTTTTGGATGTCTAGAGTTTTTGACACTCCTGTTTATTGTAAAAATTCCTTTAGAGCCTCATTGTAGTCATCTTCTTGTGAATGAGTGAAACCGTCACATCTCTCCTCAGAGATAAGTGACCACCATTCCAACAAGCTTGTTTTCCGTTGCATTTTATAGTTTTAGATTATTTCCTTATTGAATAGAAAACCAATTTTACTATATCTCTGTTATTTTGTGTTAAGCATCTGTTAATAATATGTAGTCATTTATTTTTTCTCATAAAATCTGGATCAGTGGTATCAAAGTCGTCCGCTCCTTGTCGTCTTAATGCATGTCCCCAACAAGGTCAGAGTACAAAGAATTGGGTCTCGAGCTTGTTTCTCTTGAGGACAAAATCTCTCACATGCCTAAGTGACCTCTCATGGCAGGAGAAAATAAAGATGACAGGACAAGAGATCCTTTCAAAATGTTTCTTGAGGAAAACCTCACGCAATAAAGGAAATACATGATGGATAATTTCGCACAAATCCTTCGATGACTACCAACAAGCGACGCATCTTCTTCGAGTGGAGACGCCACCCCCTTCAAGGTACAAATAAACTTCGATATTTCTATATTTCAAGGTCAGATAGACGTAGATGGTGTAGACAAGTGGTTGAATCTACTAGAAGTGTAGTTTTTTGTCCATAACTTTTCGAATAGAGAAAATATTACTTTTGCACTCCTCAAAGTCGTTCCCCATGTCAAAAATTGGTGGGAAATTTTCTATGAGAAAAAGGAAACAAAGGAACCCTCATTATTTATAGTCAAGACCACCTAGGAATCCTTCAGGGATGTTATTAAGGAACAATACTACCCTTTTGGAAGTTATGATGACTTGTATACCAAATGGACCACACTACAGCAAGAAAGAGACCAGGAAGTGCCAGAGTTCACAAATATCTGCCATACCTTTCGTACCAAGCTGGGTATCAAAGATTCAGATCGACATCTAGTGCTCAAGTATTCTGGTTCTCTACATAGATACATCCAGACCAAAATGGAATTTCTGGACATCTCGTCCTTGGGAGAAACCTACCGATATGCCATTAAAATCGAGCAGAATCTCAAACAAAAGACATGACAATTTGGGCCCGGGAACCCCTCACAACAAAAGACAGGAAAGGGCAGCCCCAACCTACATAACAAAGGACAGAGAAAAAATGGACAGTATCGAGACAACTAGTTCAGGCTGCAAGCAAAGAGGAACACCAAAAATACAAAGAAAGATACTGGGAAGTGGTGCGATTTGCATAAGATCCCTTGGCATAAAACTGGTGGTTGAAGTTAAAGTCTCTGAATTAGATGTAGGTTCTAACTCTAAGTCAGAAACAGAAATGGGAAGATGGATCATTGACGTGGAACCTAGTGCCACCATTGCTACCACCAAGCTCTATCTTGATGAACTAGACGAGCCAGAAGAGGGAGAGCACCTCTTCCATTCATAGATGTGGGTAAAAGGCACCCCGTTTCACTTCATCGTTGATAGTGGTAGCCAGAAGAACCTCATCTCTGTAGAGGTTTTCAAGCGGTTGGCCCTGCCGAAAACGCCGCACCCACAACCCTACACCATTGGATGGCTCCGCCAAGGAAGCGATCTCTGCGTCAACCAATAGTACCGACTGTCGTACAACATAAAGCCCTTCAAAGATGAGGTATTGTGTGATTTTTCTCCTCTTGAAGTTTGTAATGTTGTTTTGGGCCAACCTTATTTATGTAAATTTCATGTTGTATATGAGTCTAGGCCTTGTAGTGTCATTATTACTTTGAACAGGAAATTGTACAAGATACTCGAGGTAGTCCCACCTAGTGCTATTTCCTTGATCTCTGCTAAGCAATTCAGGAAGGTCATCTCTTAGACGGGAAGTTTGTCTTCTTCGTAATTCACTCTCGGAATGAGAGAAATATCATAGCCACATCCAAGGTCTCTGCAGTCGACCTCTCCACACAACAGACGCAAGTAGATAAGGTCATCGAAGAATACTCAGATATCTTCTCCTTACCTACCGGGGTACCTCTGCACTGTTAGGTCAAGAACCCCATCGATCTGACCCCCGGTGCAATTCTTCCCAATGGGGAAGTCTATCGCCACTTTATGTTAGAGAATGGGGAGATCAAGCGAAAGATACAAGAACTTCTCCATAAGGGGCACATCCTTCCCAGCTCATCACCTTGCGGGATCCCAATCATGCTGGTAGAAAAGAAAGATGGAACTTGGTGACTCTGCATTGATTACCAGGCCCTGAATAAAATCACAGTCAGAAATCGATACCCAATTGTTATCACTGAAATTCCGTCCGCACGTGGCGACAAGAACTCAGCATCGTCAAACAACAATGAAGTCATTCATGGCCCTGAATTAATCTTACATCATTCATAAAAGGTAAAAAACTATACAAAGTAGTGAAAAATTGAAGAGCGCTTTACAGAAGTTGGGCGCGCGCGCACATGCGTGGAACAGAAACGTACCATGTGTGCATACGTGCACGATGCGCGTCTGTTAGCGCAAAAAGATGCACACCTGCTAAGCGGTGCATTTATTGAAGTGGTCGGCCTCCCAACCACTTATGGATCAGCTCCCAAGACGATTTGTCCCTCAAATCTGAGCTGAATCCGCATGGTAGGCTAGTCAAAGACCTAATAATGCCCTAAATAGCCTCTTTTCACACTACAAGGTAGTTACACAAAAGCCCAAAGGAATGCTATAAAAAGCCATGAATGCACCTCATTTTCTCAAGGAATTTCATGTAATGTTATGCTTCCTATATTGTTTTAAGGACTCACTCCTTGACAAAAAGCACATTGGCACCATTTCATTGAGCAATCCACCTCTCCATTGAGTGGGTTTGCAAAGGAGTTCTTTAATCATCATTTTCATTTTTTCTTGTTGTAAGGAGAGCAAGCTTGTGAGGGTCCAAGAGCCTTCCCTTGGAGGAAGAAGGGACTCATAGTCCCCTTTCTTCTTGGTTCTTTGATTTCATCAATAGATCAGCCTAAAAACATTGGTGATATTGGTCTTTTTGTTTTGTTATCTCTATGTCCCTATACTTATGATTTTAGTTTTTATTAGTTTAATTCTTTCTTATAGTTTTGTTTTTCTTTCTCTAACTCTTTCCTCTACATCTGTCATGCTCAGAAAGACCCAACTAGGCATGCAAGCAACTCTTATTTGCTCACCAAGGTGACGAAAAGGGTGCAAACAGATTGGTGACTCCACTGGGGAGAGGTATCGAATTCCTACCTCATTTGGGTTTATTTTGCTCTTATTTTAGTTTCATTAACTTGCAGGTGCATAAACTGGCCTAGGCCGACCTGTCAACCATTCAATTCAAGGGAGAATTGAGAGAAATCTATCCGGATTTTCTTTCTTGGCTGTTTGTCACAGGTGCGCAGGTATTTTACCCCACAGACGTGCATCGTGCACACATGCACTTAACTAACAACCATTCTCTGCGCGCATGCGCTTTCAGACCTATCTCTGTTCGTGCGCCTGTGCTCTGTGCACTTCTGTCTGCACTAGGGGTTGCACATTTAAGAAAAATTTCACATTGTAAGTTGTTGGGATGTGGGGAAGGCCATTTGCCTTCTTAAAAATGATGTTAAGCATGCTCTAAACACTGCACCACACGTAGTCCCCTCATCATATAAAGGGGTTAGTCAAACACACATAGGCACTTAGGAGGATAAAAATCAATTTCCCTTCTTTGCTTTTTGCCACATGGATGGCTTGTTTTGACTTACAAGATAAGGTGGTAATCATTTTAAATCACATATAACTTACATTTGGGACTAGAAGCTGAATTACAATCTTTTAGTATGCTCTTCTCTCGCGCCTTCAAGCGGCCTTGAGAATTAGAACAAGATTGTGAAACAATTCATCTCCCTTAAACAGAATTTCAAACCTTTAGGAGAGGACAACGACCCTTTTTGGGACCCCTCTTAGTTTTCTTTTTCAAACATATCTTAATATTGTAACGGGCCCATACATGCCCACATGTCACAAAGATAGGATAGTGTTTGAATTTCTTCTTTCTTAGATCAAAACACTAGGGAAGTTTAAAGGTTTGTAACGGGCCCATACATGCCCACATGTTCAATCTAGGATAGTTTCAAGCTTTCTTAGATTACATCACCATAGGGAGTTAAAGGATAGTAACGGACCCACATGTCCACATGCTAGCTTTCTAGGGCTTTTGAATTATGCAAGGTTGTACCAAAGGCACTTAGTTAATTAGGTAATCAAACTCTTGTGAGGACCAAGCGAAGTCCACATGCAGCAAGGTGACATCTAATTCACTAAAAATTGGCACACTTTCACTCACACAAAATTCACTTTTCACTCACATAACTTCTTCTTGAAACGTGGAGGTCAAAGTAAGTTTCCTCCAAAAGGATTCTGAAAGTACCCCATCTTTTCTTGACGAGACTATCCACTCCCATTGTTAACTCAACGAGGTTGGTTTGCACCCCCAACCTCCCAAAAAAACTACATCTAAAAACTTTCTAAAAACTCACCAAGTTTTCCTCCACAGGAGGTGCCAAAAGAAATTTTTTAGTATAGGTAGGATTTCGGGGATAGGCATCCAAATAACTCCCCGTTATCTGGTTCTCACATTGTCAAAACATAGAGGTTGTCAAATAGGGAACTTAAAAATCCTCCAAGTCAAGTGTTCCAATCACCATAAGGCAGGGAGATACCCGTGAAGGGTTGAAGGCCGAGGTCTGGTTGTTCTGTGCACTCCTCTTGAGGCACCCACCTCTTGGACGGGATCCAGCCCGTGACCCATTTCTTAGGCCAAAAATATAAATGCCACACTTTGACCGAGGTACCTAGTGACCAACTTTAGGATATCTACCCAGGTGGAAATTGTGGGTTGCAATCACACCTTGATTGGATTTTTTGTGGCTATTGGGAAATATCACCATCTCTTTTGGGATATGCCCCCTCTACCCCTCATTATAACCAATTATTTCATCCTTCACTAGTTTCTCTTCCGGTGACTTCAGACCCCACTGTTGAGTACTATTGGAAGGTCCAGTGCTATTTGAGAGGAAGGACGTTACGTCTTCTAAGACACGAGCATTTGCTTTCTTTTGATTCCCCCACGCGGACAAAACCCACTTACCCATATATATGCTTCTTTCTCATTTTCTGTATGATGCACATTTGATTACAGTTTGATTCGGATATATATATTGTGTAAACATTAAATGCAAAGGCTTTTATTTCTATATTTCGCTCACCACTTGTTGCACATATTCACACAACTAGTCTGACATCATAGGGGAACCACAGAACCCCCATCGTTCACGACGCTTTCTCAATCTCCCTCCTATCTTAGGGGGAGTATCTGGTCGTGCCCACTCATCAGCACCTCCTTCACACACTCCTGTGAGTGCTACTATCTTAGGATCAACATTGCTTGGTTCTACATTACTTGGGTCAACTTCCCAAGGTCACTCGTTCACGCGCTCTCCTTTACACGGAAGTGGGGGACCCACTTCCTCTCAAGGAGGGAGCACCAACCCACCTAGTCCCCATCAAGGGTCAGGTTCACAACACACTATGGCCGGAGCTAACCCTCCAACCCCACTACAGATGTCGTATTTGGCCTCTCTCAACATACCGGATCTCACCAAACTCACCAATGATCCTATATTGCATGACGCCACATGGCCTGCAATGCCAACAAAACTTCCTTCAGACATACCAAAGTTTGAAGGAAAGGTAGGAGATGACCCCGCCAACCATGTCATGACCTTTCATCTATGGTGTTCTTCTAACAACATTATGGATGATTCCATCAGACTGCGATTATTTCAACGCACACTCACCGGCCCATCGGCCAAATGGTATGTCGAAGAAAATTCTGGGTCCCATACGACCTTTGAGTCATTGGCCAAAGAATTCTTGACCTTTTTCCAACTCCCCATCCGCCATGACAATGGTCTAGAACTACTGTCTAACTTTAAACAAACCTCATCCACACACATCGCTGACCACATTCATGAGTGGCGTAG
>SNQJ01S0025575.1:176814-209664 GCA_010110895.2 Picea sitchensis
GACCATGGGAAACACTTCGAGAATGAGATCTTCATCAAACTCTCATCTCAGTTAGGCTTCTCTCACGAGTTTGCCTCACCATATTACCCTCAGTCAAACGGACAGGTCGAGGCAGTGAACAAAGTCCTCAAGACCATGTTACAACGCACGGTTAATAAACATAAAACCAATTGGCATCATATGTTATTTTCCGCACTATGGGCTTATCGAACGGTAGTGAATACCACTATTGGTTTCACACCATTCCATTTAGTTCATGGGGTCGAGGCAACTCTTCCCATCGAGTGTGAAATTCCCACCTTACGCACCGCAATTGAGCTATTACCTTACACTGCTCCAATGGAGAAGCGCTTGATGAACTTGGAGTCTCTGGATGAAGATCGTCGATCTTCCTTACAGAACAACGAGGCAGCTAAAAAATGATCCAAAGCTACCTTTGATCGCCATGTCAACCTTCGATCATTCCGCGAAGGCAACCTTGTCCTGGCTTATGATATCACTCATGATACCTTTGGCCACGGCAAATTCAAATCACTTTGGCATGGCCCTTACATCATCCAACATTGCCTCACCAAAGGCGCAAACATCTTGGCCTCGCCCGAAGGCCTCTCTCTCAAAGAACCCGTCAATGGGTTGTATCTCAAGAAATTTTATGCTTAAACGTAGTCATTCTACTTTAGGTTATTTCTTTTTCTAGCATTTTTAATCTTTTTTCTCCTTCCCTCTCGTCTAAACTATCCTTTGTGCTATTGACAAATGCTTCCTCCACCCACCTATCACATTGGTTTTGCCGACGGCGCCAACCGTTGGACACAAAATCTCGCTTCGACTGCTTGGGATCTCTACACCCCCTCACATGAAATGCTACATTCAAGCGGCATATGTTTGGGGCCAACAACCAACAACCAAGCCGAATACACTGCTATCATTGGCCTTTTGGCCGATGCCCAACATCATCATATTCGCCACCTTAGCATCTTCCTCGACTCTCAACTAGTCGTTCTCCAGCTCAACAATGTGTACTGTGTACGCGATCCGTGCCTCTTTCGCAAATACCTGCAGGTTAGGCTTTTATCTCGACATTTTGATTCCATTACATTTACACACATTCCAAGACAATTGAATCAAACAACAGATCAAATAGCTAACATGGTGTTAGATTGGCATATATCACATCAATTTACACATACATAAACATATCACAAAAACTTGTCACAACATATATATAGAATGGATGTACTCAACAAAAACATCAGCAACAACAAGTAGACAACATCAGGATCTCAAAAAAGTATACTCATATATATACATAAAGGCCCCTCAAGCCATCCGAATGTTTACATACAAAAATACATATGTCCGTAGGCCAATACAACACCTCGGTACAAAAAATGGGCTCACCAGCCTATATACAAAAAAAGCAAAGATGTACATCATACACCACTCAAGGTGCCTCTATCATACCACCACCTGCTTCTCCTTTAGGAGGAGGTGGTGGCCCACCACCACCTGCCCCAGGTGGTGGTGGACCACCCACAGGAACCTCCTACCCCGGCGGCAGGCATCCACTCGTCATCACCGCAAGCACTGCTGCTCGCCGCACTATGGCCCGCCATGGTGGCGGCACCCCCACACACTGCTCCAGGAAGCTCTCGTCCTGGATAAGTGTCCACATGCCCTCAGGCACATCCTGCAACACCGTCTCTAGATGACGACGTATGTCATCAAAATCGACTCCGGTTGCCACCGGAGGAGCGTGTGATGGCCCCGCACCAGGGTCATCAAACCGGCGCCTCCTCGCTGCCCTCTCGGGCTCTGCTGGTCTCCCCGCGACATCCTCCCGCTGACGTCTCTCTCCATGCAACAGTCTCTCCGGCTCTCGACGAGCCGACGCCCTCTGCATCTCCACCTCGCTCCCATGAGGTGCCACATCTGCACATGCAAAAAACAACAACAAAAGATAGTATCAGCATCTATATCATATACATATGGATTTCTATCTCACAAAACAATATACATCAAAACATGCACACTAATACTAAACATACCTCGATGGTCAAAAGCCTCCCCTAGAGGTAGCACCATATTCGTGTCCCCCCGGAAGTCCACCCCAACATAGGGGTACTGAAGTATAACCTGCGACATCTGCCACCATATCCTCGCCGCCTCCGCTGAAAAAAAGTGGCCACCTTCGCCACCACCGTGATGAAGCAAAATGGTCGACCACCGCCTCAATCGTGGCTCTCGCACCCTCGGTTTCTCCAGTAAAACCCTCGGGGGAAACATCGGCACCCTCTCTAAAAACCATGCCACTAGGATTGACCCAAATGCAAACTCTCCTGCACCTGTGGACCGACAACAATCCAACTACGCTACCATCCGCGCATGCAGCGTCAGTCCCCACGCGAACTGCTCACCAGCCACCACTCTCTCCAGCACCAACAGCTGGCCACCACTAATCTGTTGGGTCGCAAGTGACCCATATATAGGAATAATCATCGCCGCTATACAATGATGTGCTAGGGAGTCTATAGCACTGATGCTCACCACAGTCCCAGACATAAAGTCCCGACCTGAGCAGTATCGCTGGCCAATCGTGACAAGGGCTGTATCCCTAGGCAACACCGGCTCTGCCGATAGGGACGTTCCCCGAAAGGGGAGCCCAGTCAAGAAATAAATATCCTCCACCACAGTGAAGGGGATCTTCTCTCCTCGTATGAGAAAGCAGTGCAGCTCCAGACTCCACATCTGGATCAGGAACTGCAATAAATACTCCTGTGCCCGTATCAACGGGCACTCAAAGAACTTTGGCAACGCACAGGTTGCCAAAGTAGCATGCACGCTGGGACCCTCAATGGCCACGACGTCTCATAACTGGGCCCAGTCTCGCTCTCGCCACCGCACTGGCATCATCACCACGATCAACCTGCAGACAACATAGACCCTACGTCAGCTCATGCAACCATCAATAGCATCAAAAAACACTCGTTTCTTACCCTTCAACCTTGCCTCCCAGGCGCAGTTTTTGTTCCCAGAGGCGCGCACACATGCGCACCTGTTCATTGCACAAGCGCACATATATGCGTGCTTGTACACTGAACAAGTGCGCATCAATGCACACCTGTTTGCTTCATAGGCGTGCCCCTACGTGCGCATGTTCACCATACAGACGTGCATCGGTGCGCGCTTGTCAAACCTACAAGCGCGCACTAATGCGCGCCTGTTCAACTCATAGGCGCGCCCTTTGGGCGTGCCTTAAATTCTCCCTATCGCGCACCCATGCGCGTATTATCAGTGTATAGGCGTGCACACATGCGTGCCTCTCACCGAGTTGCCCACGCATGGGGGGCCCACATCCCTTAAATACCCCTGTACGCCCCCCCGTACAAACCCTGCCCAAAAATTGAAAACCTATTTCTATGCAGGATGATCAGACCACTAACCTGATACTCGCAACTCCTCAAATGGATGCCTAGTCCTCCCCAAAACTCCAAATCTCCTCTGAAACTGCTGGTCCACTCACTATTGCAGAAGGTACAAATGAGGTGGCAATGTGGGCCCTACAGCTATATCTAGGCCTTTTGCCAAACTTCCACTCACCATTCCGGGAGCCCAAGGTGTCCATTTTTCAAACCGTCTTCAGTCACGGGATCATCATCCCGTCACCTACATCATAGCAGTCCCTGGGTCGCTTTTCATCCTGAGCCCCCGGGGCACCTTTTTTTTAGATCATGGTTAGGTACGCCCGCGCATAGTCACATTTATCAAATACATGCTCATATCTTTGATTCTCTTCAGATATTGTTCACTTTGGGTATTTGGTTGTCATGTGTGCAGGTACTTGATCATCATTCATCAACACCACCCCTTCAGGTATATACTCATCAATGGCATGTAGTCTTTCCCACTGTATTGCATTTACATTTCCAGTCACACCCTATGATGTTGGCCTCTAGGATCCCCATTCCCGGCTCTGYAGTACCCACGCCTCCATTTGCACCTTCAGTACTGTCACCCGGTAGCATTCTCACCCACATGAGTTGTCCCATTCATATCACCTTTTGGCACTTTCGACACTCATGTTGTTCTTCATTACCCTTTAGGGATGGGAGTCCCGATAGTCTTTCATCATGTCGCGAATTAACCACATACTTCTTCTCCTCATTTTGCTAGCTTTCCCACATAGACTCCCAGATTATCTCTTCACGGTTCTATTTTTTACCTGCACTTCCGCAGTATCATGAACCCTTCATTTCCTCCACACTTTGTTTTCCCATCTGCGAACCTACCTTCATTTCACCTACCTCATACAGAAACTCACCAATGGGGCCCCACCCTTCGCTAATCTTCCAAACACATTATGCCCTCCTTGGGCTACCCATATCACACTGGGGCACCTGTTTCTGTATTTGTACATTTCTCCCCAATTATTCGTTATTTATTGTACAAATGCCTTTATTTCCAGTCATTACATTTTCTTTTGTCGTCACTGTTGGTGACTTGCTTCCTTTTTGGCCACGCACAACCCATGTCACCCTTGTTTGGAGAATTACTTAGCATCTACCCTTGCCGGCATCGTCGATATCTTCAGAGCACCTCACAGGTCACTTACCTCTACCCTCTAAATTTGTTCACCTTGTCCCGCCTCTGGCACAACTTATCACCGGTCTTGTCGTCCCCTTGACACTCGACCTTGTTACACGGTTGTGGCCACTCTTTATCTCATACATCCTCCAACCAAGGGAAGTCTTGAGTCTTCCCACTTCTTGACTTTGTCCATGTACCTCTGCCACTTCCTCACCTCAGTAGATTCCATGAATCCCTTTGCTTCTAGGAGTCGCGTTCCCCTTTTTTCGACATCAGCACAAATTTTCGGAAGGGCGATAGTATCTTGATTCTCATTCTCCATTCAATGAGAGATCTTGGATGGCACAAGGTGAGACACCATTACTACCTGCTGTCGTTGGCCCCCATAACATTCGATGCCAACACTTTCTCATGTTATGGTGGGTCTTACTTTGCGACTATTGCAGTTATTTTTATCATTTGCCGAAGACCTCTGAACTTGGTAGGGCCATCAGTGCCTGAATCATCGCCGATACTTATTATCGCGATCATTGCCTATTATTCAGAGTATGGTCCTTTGCCGAATTGTCTTCTGCCTTTATCATCACCACCCTTGAAGGCGTTGCAGTTGTCTACACCAACATTTCAGTCATCTTTTTCAGAGTTACATAACACAAGCATGGGGCATGCCCGCCTCGTTTGTACACAGTTTTTTATTTTTTGCACACCTCATCGAAGGTCGGGTCCTACCGGTTTATTTTTTCTCCAAAGGATTGCTCTGAATGATCCCACTATTGCTCTATATTACAACAACATTCTCAGTAGAAGAAACATTGATTGATTTCAGCTATACGTATGCTCCTAACCTCATCCATCAGGGGACATCTGTTATCACTGAAATTTCGTCTGCACGTGGCGACAAGAACTCAGCATCGTCAAACAACAATGAAGTCATTCATGGCCCTGAATTAATCTTACAGCATTAAAAAAAGGTCAAAACCTATACAAAGTAGTGAAAAATTGAAGAGCGCTTTATAGAAGTTGGGTGCGCGCACATGCACGGAACAAAAACGTACCATGCATGCATACACGCACGATGCGCGTCTGTTAGCGCAAAAAGTTGCGCACCTGCTAAACGGTGCATTTATTGAAGTGGTTGGCCTCCCAACCACTTATGGATCAGCTCCCAAGCCGATTTGACCCTCAAATCTGAGCTGAATCCGCATGGTAGGCTGGTCAAAGACCTAATAATGCCCTAAATAGCCTCTTTTCACACTACAAGGCAGTTACACAAAAGCCCAAAGCAATGCTATAAAAATCCATGAATGCACCTCATTTTCTCAAGGAATTTCATGTAATGTTATGCTGCCTATATTGTTTTAAGGACTCACTCCTTGACAAAAAGCACATTGGCACCATTTCATTGAGAAATCCACCTCTCCATTGAGTGGGTTTGCAAAGGAGTTATTTCATCATCATTTTCATTTTTTCTTGTTGTAAGGAGAGCAAGCTTGTGAGGGTCCAAGAGCCTTCCCTTGGAGGAAGAAGGGACTCATAGTCCCCTTTCTTCTTGGTGCTTTGATTTCATCAATAGATCAGCCTAAAAACATTGGTGATATTGGTCTTTTTGTTTTGTTATCTCTATGTCCCTATACTTATGATTTTAGTTTTTATTAGTTTAATTCTTGCTTATAGTTTTGTTTTTATTTCTCTAACTCTTTCCTCTACAACTGTCATGCTCAGCAAGACCCAACTGGGCATGCAAGCACCTCTTATTTGCTCACCAAGGTGACGAAAAGGGTGCAAACACCAATTCCCCGAATCGATGACCTCCTTAATAAACTCACGGGGGGGAAATACTTCAGTAAGATTGATCTGAAGTCTGGCTACCACTAGGTCCTGATAGAACAAACAGATGCATGGAAGACCATCTTCAAGTCAAAGGAAGGCCTTTTTGAATGGTTGGTCATGCCATTTGGTTTGACAAATTCTCCAGCCACTTTCATGAGGATGATGGACGATATCTTGCGACCATTCACCAATACTTTTGTAGTTGTGTATCTGGATGACATTCTCATTTACAGCAAGTCTTGGGAAGACCACTTGCAGCATATTCAACAGGTTCTGCACACCCTGCAGCAGCACAAGCTATATGCCAACTTGGAAAAATGATCCTTCGGCATGGACAGGATCCAATACTTGGGCTACATTGTTGATCAACATGGCGTACATGTGGATCTAGCCAAGATCCAAGTCATCCATGACAGGCCAACCCAAACCACACTCAGTGAGCTTTAGAGCTTCTTGGGCCTTACCAATTTCTACAACATTTTCATGTTGGGATTATCCCATATTGCATGGGCCCTCAGCCAAATAACCAAGGGTGGTGGTAAGGAAAAAATTTCATGGGGTCAACCCCAACAACAAGCGTTCGATGATTTCAATCAACGTTTTTGCTCAGCCCCAGTAGTTTCACTACCAGACCTGCAACAACCCTTTGATATTGAGACAGATGCTTCAGACTATGTTGTGGGCATCATTCTCACTCAACACGACCACCCCGTGGCCTATCATAGTGAGACATTATCAGATGTTTTCCGTAAGTACCCTACTTACGAAAAATAAATTTACTCCATTGTGAAAGCATGCCACTAGTGGAGACATTACATTCTTGGGAGGGAAATAGTCATCCACACTGATCATAAGCCACTGCAGTTCATGTAGACACAAGGAAAATTACAGAATGAACTCCATCAAAATTGGTCCACATACTTACAACAATTCCACCTCAACATCAAGTATAAAACAAGAAGCAATAACCATGTCACTGATTGCCTCAGTAGACCGCCATTCGTGGTGCTCGCCATGGTGCTAGACTCTTGCGGCCATGAGACCTCTGGATGGCCCCAACTCTATGAGACAGACTCGGACTTTGCCACCGCTTACCAAATGTTGGGTGCAAATGTAGTTGTCGATAATTTCCTTCTTCAGGATGGGTTGTTGTGTCATTTGGGCCATATCCGCATTCCATCAAGTGAGCGAGCGAAGCTGATCTGGGAAGTCCACTACAATTGAGTGGCATGACACTTCGACGTCGAAAATACAGTGGCGATGCTACAGAAACATTTCTACTGGTCAAAACTTCGACAGGAGGTTAGCAATTATATCAGGTCTTGCACTGCCCGTGCTATTGCCAAACCGACCACTAAGAAATAGGGCCTCTACACCCCTCTTCCTACTCCTGACAGGACATGGGAATCCATATCAATGGACTACATGTCGGGTCTCTCGTCCACCAAGTGGGGAAATGACTATGTTTTTGTGGTTGTTGATCGCTTTTATAAGATGTCGATTTTGGTTGCCTAGAAGAAGAACATCACAGCAGAAGCCACTGCCAAGCTCTTCTTTGAACGAGTCTGGGTACATTTTGGAATCCCACAAACTATTGTCTCATATTGGGACAGTTGATTTCTCAGCACATTCTGGTTGAGCCTCTAGTCACTGCTGGACACCAAGCTCACCAAATCCACGGCCTTCCACCCCCAGACAGATGGCCAAATCAAGGTCATAAATCGAATGATCGTGCATATCTTGCACATGTATAATTCCAAGCACCCTCGTACATGGGATGAGATTCTTCCCTATGTCCATCATAGCTACAACCAAGCCTTGCATAGCTCAACCAACCACAACCCCTTTCAGGTGGGGTTGGGATTCCAACCATTGGGTCCCATAGATGTTGCACTTCCCCTTGAGGTCACCTCAACTGACTCATCTCCTGCTCCAACTGAAACTGACAAAGCCACCCGGTTCATTGAGTAGATCCAACACATATGCCAATAAGTTCATGATATCCTATAGAAGTCCAATGACAAGTACAAGCAATGCCATGATCAACATCGAGTGCCACATAAGTTTCAGGTGGGCGACAAATTTTGGTTGCACTTGCAGAAAGAATGCCTTACAAGACCCCATCGGAAGCTTCAACCACTCCGTTATGGGTCGTACACCATCACTAAGGCTGTGGGGGATAATTATTTTGAGCTCAACATTGCTCCTTTCCTTGGCCTGCACCCAGTGTTCAATGTGGACCTCCTTCGGCCTTATTTACCACCATTATTGGACACCTCAGATGTAGAAGAACAAATGACACCAATAGAGCTCAACACTGACTGCATACAACAAGAATCTAGTGATCAGATTGTTGACACATAGATCAAGGGAACTTAAAACCAAAGGATCCAGCTTTATCGAGTCGTCAAAGCAGGGCAACTCCTGTACCAAGGCAAGTGGCTCACCTGGGACCAAATTCAGCAGAAATTTCCTCATCTGATGGGGTAACTCAACACAATGGAGACCATTGCTTCCTAAGGAGGGAGAATTGATTGAGGTGGATATCGTTGGCCACCCACCTTTTCTAGCTAGCTCAAAACAACTTTCTAGCAATTTTTTGTAATTTACTATTTTTAGCAGTTTTTCGGGTCCTGAACTTCCAGAGCCATTTTGAAGCCCTAAACGACAATTTTTTGTGTATGTTGCAATAAAAAAACTTCATCATGAAATTTTTGGCAACTTTTGTATTCCACAGATAGATATTTCCAACGAGCTATCATATGCCTAAAACAGATATCGTATGCAAAAGTTACAACCTCGGGAAGTTGATGTACTGACTTACCCAAATGGGGCCCACATGACTTTTGGCGCTTCATCTCCTAGGGTTAGGTTTTTGGATGTCTAGGGTTTTTCACACTCTTGTTTATTGTAAAAAGGACTTCAAAGCCTCATTGTAATCATCTTCTTGCGAATGAGCACATCTGTCACATCTCTCCTTAGAGACAAGCCGCCACCATTGCAACAAGCTTGTTTTCCAGTGCATTTTATAGTTTCAACTTATTTCCTTATTGAATAGAAAACCAGTTTTACTGTATCTCTTTTATTCTGTGTTAAGCATCTGTTAATAATCTGTAGTCATTTCATTCTGCTCATAAAATCTAGATCATTGGGAGACCCATGTCTATTAGTCCTCCTATTGCTACGCTGAGACAACCAGGAACCATTCAAAATAAGGGTTCGCAAAATAACCATAAGAATTTTTATAATTAATCATAAAATGTGAAGTTTAATAATAGACCTAAACATTCAACCATAATTTTAATTCTCGTATACAAAAGATAAGAATATTTATCAAGAAAATAGATTCGTGAAGCAACTGCTGAGAGGGGTGCTTATTTCCACCCAACCGTAGGCACATCCACTCCTGAACGGATTTACCATTGGCCACCCCCTAGCTAGACCATGATGCTCTGAGAGAGACTCTTTATTCTTGTTCATCAATAGTGATGGATGGAGGTTACTCTCCTCCTCTCACAGGAACTTGGAAATTGGTTTTGTTTTCACCAAGAAAGGGGGCTTGCAATGAGTGCTTCATCAATCATTCGTCTTCCTACAACCCTATTTATCATCTTGGAATGAAAATGCTACCAACAACTTCTTGCACACATAGCAAGCTTGTTGTTTATTTTTCCTCAGAACTAGAGAGATGCATGCACTCTTCTCCTTCGAGACGAATGGTCTCTCGACTCATCTCCTCTGCTCTCCCCTCTTTGCCCAAAAACTTCCTTCTTTTCTTGCCTTCTTTAACAAGGTTGCATGGGTTTGATTCCCCAGTTTTTGGTCAGGTGAGAAATTATTTCAGATGGGTATTCTTTCCATCTCTTCATTAACTCTTAAGGAGGCCTTCCCAACTACCAGGATGGCTGGTAATTTATTGTTGGTTTAGAGGACTTTTTTGGGTCTGAATAATTTAAATCCATTAAGGTACTGGTATGTGTTGGATTATTGAGAGGGTGAGTGAATCAATAATAGAGAAATTTAATCCTTTTTAATCTTATAATCCAAGTGTTATATCAATGTAGCATTATCATCCAATAAATGCAGAGTAAATAAGCAATGAACAAATAAACAATCATACACATACACAGTACACCAGTGTTTTACATGGAAACCCAATGCGGGAGAAAACCACAAAATAATTTTTCTTATATGTCTTGAAGAATTACATTCATTAGAAACACCAACTTCCTTTTTTTTCCAATTGCAACTAGAAGGAGGCTCCAACCCCCTAGTTTATCAGGCTACAACCTAAGGAAATCTCCAACTCCCCATTTCTCTGGCTACAACCAGAAGGAGGCTACAACCCCCTAAGTTCTCCGGTTAAAACCAGAAGGTGGATAAAACAACCTATCCTTGCCTCGTACAACCTCCTTGATGTATAAGTAGAATGATGAAACCACAGTCACACTATCACTATGAGATATACCACTATACAATTGTATCAACTTGTACCACTGACTTGCATCAAACCTATACAGCTTCCTTGTAATCAATCTGTACCTGATTTGAACATGTATCAACAAAAATACAACAGTTACGTGACATGTAGTGTTGCAGTATGCGTATGAACATGACCTATATGTTATGCATCCCGTGTATGTATGCAATC
The DNA here is from genome assembly GCA_010110895.2 of Picea sitchensis. Lineage (NCBI taxonomy): Eukaryota > Viridiplantae > Streptophyta > Pinopsida > Pinales > Pinaceae > Picea > Picea sitchensis. The sequence continues at coordinate 187,883 of SNQJ01S0025575.1, forward strand.
AAATTGTTATGCAATCTGTGTATGCCTTCTGAAAACTAGGGCTTCCTTTCTCTTGAAAACTTATGACTCTTTGTAACTTCTTTCACATAGATCTGTAACCTGTCACTGTATCTGTACCTTATGCTTGCATCCTCTTTACCCAAAAGATCTATATATCTCTCTAGTCATATGCCATATAAATGTGTGTAATCATAAACAATTATAATATCCCTGACATGATCCAGACATCAAACCCTCTCTGGTATTCAACCTCTCAATACATCAACCACTTCACAAATAAAATCTCTCAACCATGTACCATAAAAAACCTTATCTATATGCCAAGAAATATAAGAGGTGCCACAACTATAACAAGATGTATCAGTGATAAATTATACCAACACTATATCTATGTAGTTATGACTTATACATAAGTTCCCATGCAACCACTAGTCTCTCTAGGGATAATTCTCAAATCTCCATAACCATTTCTAATGCATACATCAAAATCCAACTATTCATAGAAATAAGACATACCTTTTGAACCAATGGATAGATCTAATGTATCTGAGCATTGTAGACCTTCCTGGGAGCTTGATCTCATAATATAAAACCCCTGCATCTTCATCTCTTCAAGTTTTAATGGATTTACCAACATGTACGCACCCTAATACACTCCTAGCCCATGTACGTACACACCCTAATACATTGTCATCCTGCGTATACCTCAGTATGTACGCACCCTATACACTCTCAACCCACGTAAGCCTCAAAAAATGGAGTTTTTTAGTATTCGCTGTAATTCGGAAACTTTTGTTGTCAACCCTTCGTACTACCTCAAACTTTCGCAACTTCAGATGTATTAATGAGTACTTGCAATAAGCCTTACACAACAAAACATATTCAATGTGTTCAAGTGTGATTAAATGAGAGATCCTTGCCTCTTATTTATACTTTCATGTAGCATTCCACTTTTCTTATTATGGATTTCTCCATTAAATTTGTTATTTAATTATCTATCTGTTTTTCCAAGTGTAAAGAAAAAAATAAGCATTGCTAAGATAAGAACAAATTCTCACGAGCTCCATAGTGAAACTGGGCGTTGGTCGATTCCTAAAATGCCATGGGATGAAAGAGTGTGTCACCTTTGTGACACTAAGAAGGTTGAAGATGAAAACACTCTCTTATCTTGTCAAACCCTATGCCATATTAGATCTCATTTTCTCAAATATTGATCCCACTACCAACCTTCTAACCTCTTAACTCAAAAAAGTATGGTGATGACAGAGCCTTCTCTTCTCAACAAAAGTATGGTGATATTGGAAACCTTCTCTTAATGCTTTTCGAGCACAGAAACAAAATTCTAAAGAATCACAAGTAATCACTTACCCTCTTAAGGTCCGATAGACCAATTAGGTCTTAGTGGACGTTAATCATCATCATCATCATCATCAATTTTTGGGGCTTCTAGATGACTCATGAGGGTTCTCCAACTTCACATGGCCATAACTCTCTAACCGTGAGGAGTTACATGACATTCCACATACCACCAGAAATGGCACGACAGGAAATATACATATAGGATAGTTTCACAAGAAAATTCACTAACCTTCATCTCATTATTCCACAATTAATCATGGGTTATTTAACCATACTTCTAGGATAACTCAATCCGCAAAGCGTCTTCCCTTGAGGGATTTCACCATAAAGGGACCACTTTGGAATTCATCCATTTGTAATTCTTATCAACTATGACAAGACAATAATGAGTCATCTTTACATCAAACAAACTTGGGTCCATTACCCAAACCTTTGTGCCACCGGAATTTTCTATCGGACTTTCTTCAAGGGTTGACATCAATGACAACCAACCTTAATAAAAAATTGCCCCCTTTGGCATTGATGGAAATACTCCAATAAAATACTGAAATGATGTCTACAATACTTAAGTCATATCACTCATGATCCCCTTGGAACCATGCCTCTGTCCTCTACATCTCTGTGACCATTGCTCCCCCTAGAATCACGCCTTTTTCCTTTGCATCTGATAAATCTCTCCCCCTTTGTCATCAATGGAAAATATATCTTTCCATCCGAGGGTGCTCCCATTAACTGAATTGTCCTCTTTATGGTGCTTCTTTGTGTACATATAAGACATATAAGATAATCATTCAAAAACATTCATTTTGGGGTAGAAATAACTCCGAGTCTCTGGCGAAGATACTCAAAGGCTTCCCATGGAAGTGGTTTTGTAAAGATGTTTGGCAGTTTTTATTTTGTGCCCACATACTCAACTCTGATGTTCTTTTTTGCAACCTGTTCCCAAAGATAGTGATACTTGATTAGAATGTGCTTTGTCTTGGAGTGCATCACCCGCTTCTTTGATATACTGATGGCGCTTGTATTATCAAAATATATTTGAATGGGCTCATCATACTATACTTGTATATCTGTCAGAGTTTGTTTCATCCAAAGAACCTATGTACAACATGTTGTTGCTGCAATATACTCTACCTTGGTTGTATATAAAGATACTGATGATTGTTTCTTAATTAGCCATGATACTAAGCACTCACCCAAGTAGAAATTTGCTCCATTAGTGCTTCATCGGTCATCAATACAACCTGCCCAATCTACATCTGTGTAGGCAATAAGTGATAGATCCTTTCCTTTTGGATACCATAATACAAATTCTTCTGTTTGTTTGAGATATCTGAAAATACTCTTCACTGCTAATACATGTGATTCCTTTGGTGCTGCTTGAAATTGTGCCACCTGTCTAATTGCCTACATTACATTTGGTCTAGATGTTGTCACATATAGTAGGCTACCAATCATTGACCTGTATTGCCTCTGATCTGTAGACTTTGAATCACCATCTTTTCTCAACTTGCAATTGGTTTGCATGGGAGTGATAACTGGTTTGCTATCTTCCATTCCAAACCTTTTTAGGATTTCTATGATATATTTGGTTTGATAAATAAAAATTCCTTGGTTGTTTTGACATATCTGAAGTCCCATAAAGAAGGATATTTCTCCAAGTAAAGACATTTCAAATTCATTCTGCATATCCTTTGCAAATTTTTGGCTTAACCTGTCATCATCACTACCAAAAATAATATCATCAACATAAACTTCAATTAATAAAATACTATCTTGACTTACCTTGATGTAGAGGTTGTTGTCTGCACTTCCTTTTCTGAACCCTACCTACTGTAGATATTTATCCAGTCTAGAGTACCATGCTCTAGGAGCCTGTTTTAGACCATACAAGGCCTTCTTTAATTTACACACATCATTTGAGTTCTCTTACAACTGAAATCCTTCTGGTTGTTCAATGTAGACTTCTTCTTCAAGTTCCCCATTCAGAAAAGATGATTTTATGTCCATCTGATACACTTTAATATTTTTGGAGCATGCATAAGCTAAAATCAATTGGATTGCTTCCATTCTGGCAACTAGGGAAAATGTCTCTTCAAAGTCAATTTTTTCAACCTGTGTATATCCTTTACATATTAATATAGCTTTGTTCCTTGTAACCTGTCCATATTCATTCAATTTATTCCTGTATACCCACTTTGTGCTAATCAAATTCTTATCCTTTGGTCTTGGAACCAATTCTCCAGTGTCATTTTTCTCTATTTGATCCAATTCTTCATCCATGTCCTTATTCAAAAATTCATCTGTTTTGGCCTCTTCAAAATAGATTCTTCAACCGTAGATGTGAGTGCTAGGTGCATTTGTTCTGGTGAACACATTCTTCTTCTAGTCTCAACTCCTACATTTTTGTTTCTGATAATCTGATCTGAAGGACGATTCTTTTGTACTCATGTGCTAGGTGTATTTGGAGGCACTTGCTGAACTTACTCTTCTACTTCTATTGGATCCTCTTCATCTTCCCCTTCTTTTTCATCTTCTGTTTCTTTTTCGTAAAGCTGTTAAATTGATTCATTTTCTTCTTCCTTTAATTCTTGTCTACCTGTTTCATTAATTGTTAAGTTGATGATTTCCACAACTTTGTTTGATATCAGGTTGTAACACTTGTATTCTTTCATTGTACTTGAGTAACCAACAAGTACTCCTTTGTCCACATGAGAGTCAAACTTTCCCATTCTGCCATCTTCTCTTTTGATGTAGCATTTTCTTCCAAAAAATCTGAAGTGATTCACATTTGTTGGTCTTCCTTTCCATAGCTCGTAGGGAGTTTTGTCAGTGTTGTTTCTAAGAATTACTTTGTTTTTAATGTGAAATACTGTGTGCACTACATGTTTCCAAAAAATATCTGTCAACTTGCAATCCATTAGCATTGTTTGAGCCATTTCCTATACTGTCCTTCTCTTTCTTTCAACAACTCCATTTCGTTGAGGTGTCCTAGCAACAAAGAATTTCCTTTTTATTCCATGATTGGTGCAGTAGTCCATAAATTCATTTGAAGTGAAATCTCCTCCATTATCAGATCTCAAACATTTGATTTTTGAATCCATTTCATTTTCAACCATTTCCTTGTAGATATTGAAGTTTTCAAAAGATTCTGACTTATTATTGAGAAAAAAAAATTTAGTCATTATTGTATAATCATCAACTAATAACATAAAGTATTTCTCACCCTTTAAACCCTTAGTTGTAGTTGGTCCAACCAGATCAATATGCAAAATTTCCAATGGTCTTGTTGTTGAATATTCCTTTGATTTGAACTTGGACTTTTCTTTGTTTCCTTGTTGATAATTCTTTCATAAAGTGTTGGTTGGTTTTGTGATCTGGAGCATTTCTCTAACTGCTTCTCTTTTGCTAAATTTGACAAGGTTATCAAAATATATGTGACCCATCCTTCTATGCCATAGCCAACTTTCATCTTCCTTTCCTAGACAACACTTTTCATTTCCAATTTCACTTAACACATATATGTTTCTTGAAGTTCTCCCAGCTGTAGAAATCAATTTTCCTGAACCTTCTTTTCTTATAGCGCACTTATGTGAATCAAAAGTAACTTTATGACCTTGGTCACACATTTGAATCATACTTAGAAGATTATGTTTCATATCTTCTGCTAGTAGAACATTTTATGCCTTTGTATTCTTGTTCCCAATTCTAAATGTGCCTTTTCGAATGATTTTAGTTGAATCATCATTTTCGAAGGAGACTAATCCGTCTCTTTCCTTTCTTAATGTAAGAAACATGTCTCTATCACCTGTCATGTGTTTTGAACAACCACTTTCAACATATCAACCATGTTTCTTCTGCTTAGCTTGCAGAGTGAGTGTGCATTCTTCATTGTTGTACTAATTATGCTTTCTTATCCATGTCCTTTTATGAGGTTCCTGTCTATGATTGTTTTTGTTCTGATGTGGTTCTGTAGGAGGGATTTCCATTCTGCAATCTTTGGCTATGTCTCCAAAGTTGTTACACTTGTATAATTCCACTTCAGTGCTTAATGATTCAAACATGTTGTAACTTATTCTCTGTGTTTCACTAGGCCTTCTTGGGAAACCCTTTTGTGTATGAATTTCAAAGTTGTTTATGTTCCTGTTGTTAGCTCTGCAATTCACAATTTTATGTACAAAATTATTACATGCATAACATAAACCGAAAAAGATAGTTTCATACCTGGGAGTTGAAGATATTCTGAAAGGGGGTGCTCTTATGAATCCTTCTTCTTCCCGAGACCTATCTGTTTTTGTCGGTCGTTGATTATGAAATATTAATATTCTCGGTGGAGGAGTGTCTCTGTAATTTTCTCTGTAGACCTTCCTATCCCCTTTGATTGTTTTTGCATAAATTTTTGGATATGTTTATTGTTCTATTGTTTTGGATCTTGATCCCTTTTTCGTCTGATTGTATCCAAGTTCGAACTTTTCATGATTAGGCCTTTGACAATTGATAATGTCATTCAAAACTTTTGAGTTGTTTTGCATATTTTTCTTTTGAAGATCCTTTCTTAATGTGACAATCTCTGCTTCCAAATTTTCAATCATCCTATCTCTTCCTTCTAACTGTTCTTTGAGTGCTTCTTCAATTCTTTTATCTTCTTCAATTTGAACCTTTAAATTTGTGATCATTTGTTCTAATTCCTAAGTGTCTTCTTTCTTGTCTAGTTCCACTTGTAGCTTCCTGTTTTTCCTCTTTTCTCTTCTGATAAATTCTATGGCACTCAAAAATTCCTCTCGGTAGTCAACTTCTTCCTCTTCTATTTATTCTTCGACTTCTTCATATTCTTCTTCAGAGTCTTATTTATCAGAGTCTTCCACTTCCATGAATAGAACTCTTTCTGTCTCACTGTCACTGACTTCATCTTCATCTGATGATGAGATGTCTTCTTTGGTGCATAAGTTTTTCTTGAAAACTTTCTTTGTGGTTCTTTTGTCTTTATATGTTTGTTTTATTTTTGAGTAACCTTCATCAGTTCTCTTTTTCTTATATGGACATTTGTTAGAAAAATGACCAATACCATCACAATTAAAACAAATTAAAGGAAGCTTACCTCTATACCTATCATTGGCTCCCTTGTTTAGTATTTTGACAAAGTTGGCCACTTCTTCATCATATTCCGAGACATCACTTTTTCTACTATGTTCATTTTCTTATTGCTTTCCCTTTTTCTTTGATATTTTGGATGCTTTGAAGGCTGCTTCTTTTACATCTGGATTTTCTTGTTCAGTTCTCATTTCATATGTTGTGAATATTCCATGTATTTCGTCCATGCTTATTGAGTTTAGATCTGATCTTTCTTCTAGTGCTGATATCTTAGGGTCAAATCTCATAGGAAGAGATCTTAGTACCTTTTGAACAATTATGGATTCTTGAATTTCTTCTCCCATTACCATGATTGCATTTACTATTTCATTGACTCGTAAGAAGTAAGATGTAATATTCTCATCTTCCTTCATCTTTAGTTGTTTGAAGTGACCTCAGTAAGTTTGAATTTTTGCTGCTTTGACTTTTGAATATCCTTCATAAATATTTCGAAGTCTGTCCAAAATATCTTTAGCGTATTTAGAATGTGCAACTTTGGTGAATACCATTTCACCAAGACCATTTAGAAGTGCATTTGTGGCTTTGGAATTATTCTAACCGAGTTTCATTGCTTTGTCATTTGTTGGTGGAACTGCTGGTACTGTGTATCCATCTACAATTGATTGCCAAATTTCAAATCCCCGTGCTTATATATATATCTTCATCCTTATGCTCCAAAATGCATACTTTTGTCCATCAAACTGTGGTATTCCATTTTTATACAATTTATTTTCTCTCCATGACCTACCTTCCAATGGTTAAACTGATTTTTGAAGGAACCTGCTTTGATGCCAATTGTTGGATTACTAAGANGGTGAATCAGTAATATAGCAATTTAATCCTTTTTAACCATATAATCCAAGTGTTATATCAATGTAGCATTATCATCCAATAACTGCAGAGTAAATAAGAAATGAACAAATGAACAATCATACACATAAACAATACACCAGTTTTTTACATGGAAACCCAAAGCGGGAGAAAACCAACTTCCTTTATTTTCCAGCTGCAACTGGAAGGAGGCTCCAACCCCCTAGTTTTTGAGGCTACAACCTGAGAGAAACTCCAACTCCTCAATTCTCTGGCTACAACTAGAAGGAGGCTAAAACCCCCTAAGTTCTCTAGCTACAACCAGAATATGGATACAAACACCTATCCTTGCCCCGTCCAACCGCCCTAATGTATAAGTAGAATGATGAAACCACTGTCACACAATCACTATGAGATATACCTTTGTACAACTATATCAACCTATACCACTGAATTGCATCCAACTTGTACAACTTCCCTGTAATCAATTTGTGCCTGAGATGAACATGTATCAACAAAAATACAATAGGTACGCTACCTGTAATGTTTTAGCATGCATATGTATGCGCCCTATTTGTTATGCAACCCGTGTATGTACATGATCAAACAATTATGCAGCCTGCGTATGCCTTCTGAAAACTAGGGTTTCCTTTCTCTTGAAAACTTCTGACCCTATGTAACTTCTTTCACATATATTTGTAACATGTCACTATATCCAGACTATATCTGTACCCTGTGCTTGCATCCTCTTTACCTAAAATCTCTATATATCTCTCTAGTAATGTGCCATATAAATGTGTAGTCATAAACACATATAATATCCCTCACATGATCCATACATCAAACCATATTTGGTATTCAGCCTCTCAATACATCAACCACTTCAAAAATAGAAGCTCTCAACCATGTACCATAAAAACCCTTAGCTATATGCCAAGAAATAGAAGATTTTCCACAACTCTAACAATATTTATCAATGATAAATTATGCCAGCACTGTATTTATGTAGTTATGGCTTATACAAAAGTTCCCATGCAGCCACTAGTATTTCTAGGGAGAATTCTCAAATCTCCATAACCATTTCTCATGCATACATCAAAATCCAACTATTCATAGAATAAGACATACCTTTTGAACCAATGGATAGATATGATGTATTTGAGCACTATAGACCTTCCTGGGAGCTTGATCTCAGAATATAGAACCTTTGCATCTTCATCTCTTCAAGTTTTCATGGCTTTACCAACATGTACGCACCCTAATACATTGCCATCCAGCATATGTATGCACCCTAATACATTTTCAGCCCATGTACGCCTCAGTATGTAATCACCCTATACACTGTCAGCCCACGTACGCCTAAGAAAATAGTGTTTTTTAGTATTCGCTATATTTCCTAAAATTTCACCGTCAACCCTTCGTACTACCTCAAACTTTTGCAACTTCAAATGTATCAATGAGTACTTGCAATAAGCCTTACACAACAAAAGATATTCAATGTGTTCAAGTGTGATTAAATGAGAGAGCCTTGCCTCTTATTTATACTTTCATGTAGCATTCCACTTTCCTTATTTTAGAGAGTTCTCCATTAACTTTATTATTTAAATAATTTCTTTTGCAAACACTTTGACTTTTTGGGGCTTCTAGATGACTCATGAGGGTCCTCCAATTTCACATGGCCAAAAATCTCTAACCATGAGGAGTTAGATGATCTTCCATATACCACCGGAAATGGAACGACAAACACTATTAATTTAGGATAGTTTCACTGGAAAATTCACTGACCTTCATCTCATTATTCCATAATTAAGAATGGGTTCTCTAACCATACTTCTAGCATAACTCAATCCGTAAATCATCTTCCCATGAGGGATTTCACCATAAGGGGACCACTTTGGAGTTCATCCATTTGTACTTCTTATCAACTATTACAAGACAATAATGAGTCATATTTACATCAAACAAACTTGGGTCCATTACCTAAACCTTTGTGCTACCAAAATTTACTACTGTACTTTCTTCAAGGGTTGACATCAATGACAACCAACCTTAATCAATAATCTCCCCCTTTGGCATTGATGGCAACACTCTGATGCAATACTGAAATCATGTCATGCAATATTGAAGTCATATAACTCATGCTCCCCTTGGAACCATGTCTCTGTCCTCTGCATCTTTGTGACCATTTCTCCCCCTGGTGTTACCCATGATTTTGGTCATCATGATGATGTATTGATGATGGTGTACTCAGGCTCCTCATAAGAACTTTCTCCTGAGTAAATTGACATTCATCTCTTCCCAGAAAACATACTTTTGAAGAGAGTTCACAGGTTGCCAATATACTAGGGTGCGAGAATGACCCATTCTCGTAGGCTGCCTTAAGATAGGGTGTGAACTTCTCGCACTGTGTTACATAGCTAGGGTGCGAACCTTCTCTAAAGCTTGGAAAAAGGTGAATTATCGATGGTTCTAGAAGGGAATCTTCTAGAAGAATGGGTTGGCATTCAAATGGTTATCTTTGTACTGGATTCCCTGATATTGTGGGATCATTCTTATCTAAGTAACCATCTCATTCTCTCCTATATATTGATGGAATTGTCATGGAAAAGGTTAAGAAAGATTCATTGGAGAATTGGTGAAAGAATTGTATGAAGGACTTAGTTTGAACAGGAGCTTGGAGACTCTAGCAAGTCTATCAAGAGGTTTTGATCTTCTTCATGCAAGGATTGAGAAAGTGTGTGTGTTCGAGCCAAGATCCATTGAAAGGAAGCTTGTGACATCAAGGCAATCAGGTTGTAATCTTTACTTTCAATTAATATGATACAGTGTCATGTCCCTTTCCCATAAAGCTATTCTCACTTTATTGTGTAATTCCTTGATCATACACATAAGTTGACAGTTGAATATATTTTTCTATCTTCACTTTGGCTGGTTTGTGTTGTCTTGGTCTTGACCTCACGAGAGCACCAGAGTGAAGCGGGAGCAACAGAGACCCTAGGAAGCGATATTAAGGTATGTTACTTGTTCCTTCCTACTAGCTAATTCAATGGTCAAAACTTAGGGAAAGAGTCATGTCCTGTCCTATTTTGTTCTAGATCCAGGTGGATCTAGGGAGATTTGTTAGTGTCCACACCTACCGATTAGTCCAATAACAAAATTGGTGACTCCACTGGGGATATAACCCATTTTCTTGTGGTTTTTGGTATTTTTCCTTGGCCATTTTCTCTTGCCTTACCTTTCTCCATTCATATCAATCTTTGAGTCTTCAGGATACCCTGATAGACCCTCTGGGTCCAGAGGCCTCTTCAAATTTTGTGTCATTTTCCAAAAATTTGACTAGTTTCAGACATTCTCGCACTGCACTCCACAGTAGCCTGCGAGAATCTATAGAGTTCGCACCTTGCCTTTAGGTTCAGTGCGAGGTTCTCTCACTCTGATCAAAGCTCACCTGTGAGAATCACTCATTCTCGCACTGTGTAAAACTCTCAGCCTGCGAACCCATTTTTTCAAAATTTTGGATTTGCATTTTTGCATCTTGAATTGCCCAGATTAGTTTAGATGCCTAAAAAGAGTTTCTTGGACCATTGATTGATGTTCTTCTTGTCTTCGTTCTTGTGCATGAATAGTCTTAGGATTTAAAAGGCTCTTCCTGTCACATTGTTCTTGACTTTCGTTTCTTGACTTTTCTTGGCAAAGCTATACTCTCTGATTTCGGAATCTGAGTGTGCTTGTTTGGTTGAGAACTGGCGATCAGTTGAAAGTTGAGTTTCTTTGTCTTTATCATTTTCCCATTGTTTGAAAGATCATTTTTCTTATGAATTTGAAAAGAGTAGTTTGGTTTGCTTGGTATTTTTGTTTCCATTGAAAGAGTGGTTTGGGTTTTTGTCATTGCTTGTTCATTGGTTTTTTCTTTTCTGCACTCTCACCATCAAGGTGTAGGTCCTTTTTGAAAAGTGAACAAAGTTTTTCTTTCAAAATAATTTTCATTTTCAAAAGTATTGAAAATCAATTGCTGAAATTATTGAAAAAGAAACAATAGAGAATTGTTATTGATGTGTGATTTGTTGCATTTGCATTTTAAAGGAAATTGTGTCTTGTAGTTCAAAGTTTGATCCAGAAAAATTCTCTTTCCCTCCCATACATAGGATTCATTGAACGGAAATTGATATATTTCATTCTCATCCATGCATCGTTGGGTCATAGTCTTATACAACATCAGTTTCATCTCCGTTTCCTTTGAGTAAACAACAACTCTTAATAACACTGCGCAATTGTAAAATTTATCTAGTAACTCTTTTCTAGAGCTCTATTACACCAACATTTAGCTAGGCTAGCGCTTTGGAGTAGGAAGAGAGAAACACTCTTCAAAGCACAAAACACATAATAGCATCTTATGTTAAGGAGTGTTAAATTTCGTTTGCAACATCTTGTCCTGGGAAGCCCTTCTCACACAAGGGTCAAACACGAGGTTGCATTGATATTGACAGAGTTACTCACCCTGCTTTGTTGATATCAGTGTAGAGATTGCACATATTACGGGGATCACTCGGAGTTATACCCACAATGATGAGTGGAATCCTTTTGGGTTGATTTTGGGCTAGATACCCTGCCCTTGCGTGTGGATTGGACTGTCAACTGTCCCCCTAGGCTTTATTGTTGTCAGTGGTAACCTTAGTGGCCTATCTTTCTAGGTTCTTACATGAGGTGACTGTGAAGGGGAAAGTCTTCACGGTACCTAGAATTGACGTTGACCAAACTCACTCGGGCTCCTTGGAGGGTATACCCACANAAGCAGGTCATCAGCGTAACTTTTCCACCCTAGCCCAGCCCCTTCTCGTCTCATTATTGCAACCTTGGATTTCATCACCAACTAGTGGCTTCAGAATTAGAAAGTCTTGTTTGCTTGGTGTTGCTTCCTAGATTTTGTTTACTAGCACGTGTTGTTGTTACCAAAATTGACCAAACGATTTTCTTCGTGAAGTTTGTCACTCTTTTACAATAGCTCCTCCACATCGTTCACGTAGAATGCAGGGTTTATCTCTAGAGAATCTGGAAGGTTCTCAACCCTTGCCTTCAAGTACACCTGAGGGCTCTCCTCGGCAAAGTGAAGTCACAGTCATCACCACACCACAAGTGGAATGGACTGACTCTCTAGAACATTTTCGAATTACAAATACTCGAGAGGACTTTTGACTTCACTGTGATTCTGAGCGACTGTTTATGCGACTGAATTCTTCCAGAGACTTAGTTGTTACGTCTTCTGGATTACTAGTTGGACCCTTTCCAGGCATAGAAGGCCAGGATCTTTTTTGGTCTACGGGTGTTTTTCGACGAGACCTTTTCGGTCTAGGATCACCTGTGATTTCCGAAATCACCCCACCTATGATCTCCAAAATCTCTAGTCCAGAGATAGTACCGTTGACTACCGCCTATCACTTTACCGTCCCTACTGAAATGGCCCATCTCACAGATACTACAAGTGTTCCAACCGGGTTTACTGCGGTTAGTCTTGCTCCCATCAACACACCGCGAACACCCAACGTCACTCCAACACTACCACCTAGATACCGTGCATTGAATGCTTCCGTTCACACTCCTATGCAAACCCCATCCGGCTCTCTTGGTGCTCCTTCTTCTTCTGGGCACTCTCTTCCTGATTTTATTCCAACACTCCCTCAATTTCCTTTTGGAGGACCTTCTTCATCTTCTACTGGCAGTCATAATCCTAGTGGCACTATTCTGTCATTCACTCCAAATTACCAAATTCTGGTTGGTGGACAGTTTCACCAAGGTGGTATGACTCAACCCCCTCTCAGCGGGAAAATTAATTTTGGAACGCAAATCCCAATTGGAACATTTCCCCCAATTGGAACACCACCTTCGATGGGAGGACCAACCCCACCTTATGGGAAAAACATACCTCCGTCATTGGCCCAGTATTGGAATCAATTGATACAACATCCTCCTCAATCGATTGGGGGGCAGCAGTTTCCAGCTGCATTCGTAATACCCCCTAGTATGGGCCAACCATATCCAGGTTCATTCAATCCCATTTGGGGGGTGAATGCTCAAATTCAAGTCCCTGTTCTAGGGTACAATCCTATGAGCTACTATCCTCTTCAACCACCACCGAATCTGCCTAGGTCTTCACATTATATGCAGACTGCTTATGGTCCTACTGGCTTGCCGATGGGGCTTCCTCCCCAAAGCCACCAGTACCCGCCGGTGAATTGACAGTTACCCTTCATAGCCACTTTGGATCTTCCAGATTTGTCAAGGATTTTAAATGATCCAATTCGTCACTCTCCCCAATGGCTTGCTATACCCGCCAAGCTACCATCGGACATTCCCAAATTCGACGGCAAAGCGGGAGAGGACCAAAACAATCACGTTATGACTTTTCACCTATGGTGTTCATCCAACTCGTTGATGGATGACTCTATTCGGTTACGTCTTTTTCAACGAACCCTCACAGGTTCTGCTGCAAAGTGGTATATCGAATTTCCACGAGGTTTCTTCTCTGACTTTAACACCCTAGCTATGGCTTTCCTCACACACTACCAGTTACTGATTCGTTATGACACGGGGACCGAGATTTTGACTTCTTTCAAATAGAACAAGGTCACTCATATATCCGATCACATTCATGAGTGGCGATGGCAACGACGTCTTATTAAACTCGAACTCCCCGATCAGTTGGTAGAAGAATGGTTCACCAAATCGTTTGTGAATGACATCAGTCGTGAAATTTCCATGGGTGGAGTGGTCACAGAAGAGCAGGCTATAAGTCGTGCTCAATATCTTGACCTCGTTTACTCGCAAACGGGAACCCTTTACGATTTACTACCTGACATACCTCATCCTTCCACTTCCACCACTTCAACTACTCCAGTTGCTTCGCATGCAACTGACAATGTGATTGGCACTTTCTAGGCCCAACCACATTCTCCCTCAAGCACAAACCCCAAACTTGCTTCTTCTAATGTTCAAAATGCTCTGTCTCCTGCCCCTCCCACCGGCAAGACTTCTGAGGTAAATGCCATCCAATCTACCCCAGCCGGTAAAAACAAATCTAAAAAGGGGAGAGGTAAGAATAAGGAAGGAAAAAATACTTCTCTAGCTGAGCGAACCAAAACTACACCTGTTGAAGATCAGGATAAGCGCAAACCTCGATACCCTTGTCTTATCTGTGGTGATGATCACTACACGAAGGATTGTCAATGACGCGCCGAGGTCATGAATTTCCTTCAAGAAGCTCCAAAACCACCTACACCGACCGTTTTTTCCCAACCCTTCCCGTCTCAACATCAGGCTCAGTTGGTCATTCATGACCAACCCTCATCTTCTACTACATCCTATGTTTTGATGTGTACTGGTGATTCAAAGTAGAGTGACGTTGCACTCACTACTCGAGCCAAAGATTATTATCCCTCTAAAGAGAAGGTTGATGATCTACCTCCTTCCTTGGTACAACCCTCTCCTGCGACTCCACCTACAAACGGTCCTCTTCATCTCGAACGACCGAGCCTCGACACATTTCTGCGACCCCCCCCAAAGGGCATCATTCGGAAATTGTCTTTCAATCCTCATGCTCGTACGGCCCAGAACTACAGCATTGTTGAATATCTTGTCCAAGCACCTTCTACGATGTCAGCCCTTGAAGTCCTTCAAACTTTTCCCGCACAACGGAAGGCACTGTTGAAAGTTATCGGTGGAATCGATCCAACGGATATGAATTTAATAATTTTTGACTTGGAGGATCACATTCCAAGGTTACCCCCTCAACTCGCGTTCCAGATCCAAGTGATTGTCTCTGACAAAAAAATTTGCCGAACCGTTATCGATGAGGGTGCCTCGACATGTGTTGTGTCTCTTGCTTGTTGGAAAGCTATTGGCTCTCCTTCTTTGAACGAATCCCAGAACACTCTCAAAGCCTTCAATGGATCTGGTTTTAAGCCCTACGATGTCCTTCCTTCGTTGCCCATCACGTTAGAAGGCAAAATGGTCCAAGTCAAAGTGGAAGTCTTTGACGCTCCCCTTGATTACAATCTTATGCTTGGCCGCAGCTAGATCGATTCCATGCATGCAGTTGTGTCGACCCTTTTTCATGTGGTACGTTTCCCACATCAAGGTAAGGTCATCACCGTCGACCAAATAACCTTCTTTAATTCAGATACCTGTACTGGAAACGTACCGTTCATCGCTAAAACCCCACCGGGTTATGGGAACATCGGTGTAGGCCTTTTAAAAGACTCTTCATTAATGGGTACTTTCCCCATTCCACCGCCTGATGTTCCATGCTCGTCTGTTGCTTCCATCAACATGATCTCCACCTCGCCTCATGAACTTCCTGCATCTCATGACCCCTGGATAGTACCTGACCCTGGAGATCATCTTCGTTACGACGACGCAATTCCATTAAGTTCGGTCAAATCTGCCTATCACGCCATTCAATCAATAACACCTTCTACCCCCTCTCTTGATGATTTGTCTCCCGATCCTTTTCGTGTCATTTTTCCCACCGATGAGATGATCATGTCTGTCATGGAGGACACCCCTTGGGATGATGGACATCATCGTTCCATCCTTTTTCTAGAGCAACATACTCTTGAGAACTACCAACGGATCTCGACCCCATCGACTGTTGTCATCATCTCGACCGTTCCCGAGTCCGCACACGATGTGTTTTCTGAAGGGAACTTAAGTAATATTTCGCCCACTATTCCCCTTGACATATCCGTAAAACCTGGGATTGTCAAAAATGTCCATATCGGAGCTTCGTGTTCTTCTGACGAAGTCGTCACCTACACGTCCCTTTTCAAAGATTTTCATGACATCCTCGCATGGAGCTACGAAGAAATGCCAGGTATTGACCCTGAGATTGTGATACATGAGATCAAGACATACCCCAACGCTAAACCCGTCCGACAATGCCTTCATCCAGTTCACCCACGTAAAGCGGCTGCTATCAAGCTCGAAGTCGAGAAACTTCTGAAAGCCAACTTTATTTATCCGGTGGCTCTCACAGACTGGGTTTCCAATATTGTCCCGATTGACAAGAAACAAGGCACCATTCGTGTATGCATTGATTATAGGGATATCGACAAATCTTGTCCCAAAGGAAACTTTCCTACCCCCTTCGTCGATCAAATTGTCGATGATTATGCCGGAAGTGAAATCTTCTCTCTCATGGATGGGTTCTCCGGGTATAATCAAATCAACATTGTTCCCGAGGATCAACATAAGACTACTTTTATTTGTCCTTGGGGTACTTTTGCCTATCGAAAACTTCCTTTTGGTCTCATGAACGCTGGCGCAACTTTTCAACGCGCTATGTCTTATGCTTTCCATGATATCAAGCACATCATTCAACCATATTTGGACGATTTACCCGCTCACTCAATGTGTCGAGTCGATCACCCAACCCACCTCCGAGCCATTTTCGTTCGCTGTCGGTTCTACTGTATACGTTTAAATCCTCATAAGTGCATTTTCTACATGGAATCCGGCCGCCTTCTAGGTTTTATCGTTTCATGTCAAGGGATCCGAGTGGATCCTTTAAAGGTTGAGGTGATCCTTAATCTCCCTCCTCCTTCTACTCTCCGCAAGTTACAAAGTTTGCAGGGGAAAGAAAACTTTCTTCGTCATTTTATCCCAAATTATGCCGAGATAACTCGTGGATTTACATGGCTATTAAAAAAGGGTTCAAAGTTCGTCTGGGATACCATTGCCAACAATGCTTTTGAAGCTTTGAAATTGTCTCTAACGTGTGCTCCTCTTCTCTTTCCCCCCGATTACAGTCACGATTATTTCCTCTACCTTGCTGCCTCGGATTACACCATTGGTATGGTTCTCATCCAAGAGGATGATGCTAATGATGAACATGTTATCTACTACTTGATTCGAAGTCTAACGCCTATGGAAATCAAGTATTTACATGTCAAAAAACTAGCCTTGGCTGCCGTCCAAGCCGTCCAATGCTTTCGGCACTATCTCCTCTCGCGCAAGACTACTGTGATTTCTCACTGCAACCCTATGCAACATATTCTTACCCATCAATTTCTAGGGGGAAAATACTCCAAATGGATTGTGATTCTCTAGGAGTTTGACTTGGAATTCGAACGCACCAAGTCCAAGAAGTCCTTAGTTTTTGCTGAGTTAATATGCGACTTTCCCCATTCTGAAATGGAAAATGTGGAAGCTGATTCATTACCCAATGAATCTCTTTTCCTTATCGGCACTGATGATCTTTGGTATGGTGATATCATTATATATCTCCAAACCCAAACTTTCTGGCCAACGTTGTCTAGTACTGACTGACGTTGCATATGCTATCAAGCTCGTCAATATATTATCCTCGGGGATACTCTTTATCGTCGGGGGATTGAATCTATTTTTCGACGTTGCTTAACATTCAACGAAGCCGAGAATACTCTGAATGACTGCCATTCTAGAGCCTGTGGTGGTCATATGTCTGGGTATGCTACTGCCTAGAATATCTTACGAGCAGGGTATTTTTGGCCTTCTTTATTTAACGACTGCATAATCGTCGTTCAAAAATGCTATGCTTGCTAGACCTATAATCAGAAGATACGGTCACATCCTGCTCCTCTTCACCCTGTGGTCTCTGTTGGTCCCTTTGTGAAATGGGGCATCGATTTCATGACATGTCACCCTCACTCGGCCGGGGGGCATGGTTACATCATCGTAGCCGTCGATTACTTTACGAAATGGGCCGAGGCGATCCTGACATTTGACAACACTGGAAAGACCGCAACATTATTCATTTTTAATCACATCATAGCTCGTTTTGGTGTTCCCCAAGCTATCGTCACTGATCACGGTAGCCACTTCAGAAACTTCATGATGTTCGAACTTACTGAAAATTTGGGTCTTCGCCATGATAACTCAATGCCCTATTACCCACAAGCCAATGGCCAAGTCGAAGCAATTAACAAAGTTTTCATAACTATGCTCCAACGAATGATAGGGATTCACAAAATAAGTTGGTACACAATGTTGTTTTCGGCATTGTGGGCTTACCGGACATCCGTCAAATCTACTACTGGGTTTACACCTTTCTGGTTAGTCTATGGTTTGGAAGCTATTCTCCCAATTGAATGCGAGATACCCTCTTTAAAACTAGCTGTTGAACTCCTACCAAACACTTTTGCTGAGGAAGAACGTCTATTGTATCTTATGCGATTAGAAAAAACTTGATGCGATGCTATCCTAGTTATAGAAGCTCAGAAAAAAGTGTCAAGGCCCAATACGACAAACATGTCAAGCCTCGCGTTTTCTTCGAAGGAGATCTCGTTCTCCTCTATGATCAAGATCAAGATATGCTAGGAGATGGAAAATTCGAAGCCATGTGGTGAGGTCCTTATATCGTTCGACGAGTTTTGGACAAAGGAGCTTATGAGTTAGTAGATTACAATGGTATCCCTTTCAGTGAACCCAGGAATGGGTTATACTTGAAGAAGTACTATGCATAAAATCATCTGTGCACGAGTACTTGTATTTTTATTGTATCATACTTCTTGTGTGTTACTATAGCTTGCTTTTGTCGTTATCTGGTCTTTGCCCTTATGTGACACTGTGTTTGATTTCCAGATGTCGGAGTCTTTGCTACCCTATATTGGCTTCACTGATGGCAGTAGCCGTAGTACTCAGAACCTTGCTTCCACTGCATGGGAAATTTACGCTCCTACAAACAAACTTGTCTTCTTACGAGGTGTGTGTCTCGGCTGTGCGACCAACAACATTGCAGAGTATAGCATCGTTATTGAATTATTGGTTCATGCTATCTCGCTCGGAATCCGTTATTTGGTTGTGCGACTCGATTCGCAGCTTGTAGTACTACAGTTAAGTAATGTCTATACTATTCAAAGTCCTACTTTGTTACGGGTGTATTTGCGAATTCGCCTCTTGGAATGTTATTTTGATTACATTGAATATCAACATATTCCTAGATGTCTAAATAAATTAACTGATGCATTGGATAACTATGTATTAGACAGACATTTGGATCATTTATAAATCAATCACATCAATTTTCATAACACATGATAAACCGGTAGAAGCCGTCTGTATATATAACAATCAAAAGAGTTTTTTACAAAAATTTTTGTCTGAAGACCAAAATGTCAAAATCTGAAGCTCATAGCTTCTACAAAGTAACGTCATGGATGACATTCACGATAACACATGACTTCCCAGGCAACTCTACGGAGCAGTCGACTCATGGACTCTGACACTCCTACTGTATGACATTGATCGCGTCGTGGAACCTCTCCAAGAGGCATGTCTAGAACATCTGTTGTCAAACCCTTTAGGTTTTGTTCCACTGCTTCATAATCCTCAGCTTCCCATTGTGGCACTGGTGCTACCTCTCCTCGCTGCTGAATGGGAGAAGTACCAAGAGTTCGGTAAGGTCCCACATCTGTGTCATCAAAAAATGAATTTTGTATTTAGTCTTTGGATGAACATATAAAAAACATTTGAATATGATAAAATTCACAAAAACATTTAAAAAGGAAAAAATTGTGTACTTCTTACCAATTTCCCCCCACTGAGCATCCTCCGGCAGGACTAAGTCTGGATCTCCTTGGAAATCCAACCCGGCATAAGCATAATCGTCAACCATCAACATCTGTGGTTGCAGCCAGTTGAAGAAGGTATCATCATACTTGATTATTGGTCCAGCTATGTGCCGGGCCATGAGCTAAGACCATCTCAACATTCTTGGATCCCTGGGAGATGGTAAATTCCACTCCACCTGCAACCTCATTAATGGAACCCTCTCGAGAAAGAAGGACACTAACAAAGATCCATACCTGAATTGCTTCAGGTTGCCTCGTTTGCATTTGGTCAACTTCCTTTTTATGCTATGAAGCACTGCATCTGCCTATTTAAAAACTCGAGGTTCAGTACACTCAATGGCATACTGAAAGTAAATCTGGAGCGCCATGTGAGGAGTGGAGCTCCCAGCCATATGAGTAATGGTGAACACGATAGTACGGAGGGTCAAATCCTATACTCCCCAAATAGCTACTTTCCCTTTCTTCCTCTCTGCCTCGGGAACACAATGTAAGCGACAGTACTCACTCATGGGCAGCCCACCACCTCTGCTACTAGTCAGGTTCACGTGGTACCCACATTATGACAGTCTAGTCAAGAAGTAAATGTCCTCAATGTCTAAGGACAATGTGTGGACCCCTACATGAAATACCTGCTGATTGGGATCCCACATACGGACAAGGTACTCTAATAACCTGACTTGGGCTCTCATGCCCAGGATACGAAAGTACTTCAGAAGGCCACAGTTTCTCAAAGCAACAATAGTGGGTGGATGATTTCTGACAAAAGCATTGTCTTCTTCGTGCTCCCTTTCGCGCCATTCAAGAACCATTTTTATGGCCAAATACCTACATAAGAAGCACAAGAAGAGGATTAGTAACTCTATTCATGAATTGGTTCTCTTTCATTGAGCAAAAATCTAAAAAGAATTTGTGTTTTGCGGTTCTTGCAGGTGCCTTTTAGGTACAGTGCGAGAACCTCACAGGATGCTATGGGCTCACCTGCGAGAATGACCCATTCTTGCAGGTCCCATGTAGCCCACCTGCGAGAATGGTTGAGCGCAAGTAGGGCTTATAAAACCAACTCAAAAAATGAATTTTAACCAATGAAAATGCAAAATTAAACCATGAAAGAGTAGAGGACAAAGATCCTACCTCACTGTCGCTAACGGCTCGACGAATGGATGCTCCTAACTCCCGCAATCTGATGCCAAACTTCGAGGGTAAAAGAGGGGTTTCTGGGCTCAAATAGTGGAAAAGTGAAAATGATATGGTAAAAACAGTTTTACTCCTTTATATTTACTTTTATCATGTTATTTGGTTTTTTATAATTATTTATTTATTAAACCCTAATCCCTAATGCCCTTTTGAGTGTAACTTTTGCAGGCGTAACGACTTCGATGTTCATGTACAGGGATGCAGATGTATTTTTTCTTTGTCATCGCATGTTTTGATTGTTTTTTATGGTTTTTGTATAAAACCTCGAGCGTGGTCTTTGTCCGTTCTCGCGCTCGAAAATACATGAGAACGTGATCGAGCATACTTTTATCACTTTTTCAGGCTCAACAAGGTTATACGAAAAAGGAACCCCCCTGGAGTCCTCTTTAATCTCTTTTCAGACTCTCTAAACATGAAAAGATAGCCAAGCGATCTTGCTATTTTCACGCTTGATAAAGTATTTGAAGAAAGCGTCTAGTGAGCGATAATTTATCTCTTTTTCGGTCTCATTAGACTATTTTACGAAAAATGAACTGAGAGAGTTCTCTTTTAAGTGTTTTTCTAGACTCTATAATCATGAAAAACCTTTGAGTTTTCTATCTTTGGACTCGTTAAACAAACATCGACAGACCCGTAATGGGACCGAACCACTCCTTCTTAGGGTTCGTTAAACATACTCCGAAGGAC
>SNQJ01S0025575.1:209674-221615 GCA_010110895.2 Picea sitchensis
TTGTACCACAGTACCTTGGGATTCATTAACATCAATGGTGATTTCCCTCGCACTTGTTAATGATTTCATCAATGACCGGTAATCAAGTGGTTTCTACCATGTTCGACTTCAACACATGTAATCACATGGTTAGATTCATACTTCTGGGCAATGAGATTGAAGACCCTGGATATCATCTCTTTGTCCAGGTTGCGATGGAGTATGTATAATTTGCGACACATATATCCACTTTGTATGTCTCGTGGCTATGTCGTATTAATTTGAAATTTCTTGCATAGATCCATAGTGTATTCCTGGTGGCTATGCTATATTTTGACGGCATGGATCCATAGTGTATGATTGGTGGCCATGACCTATGTCTATAATGTCATCCATCTGTGATCTGAGTATGGGAATGCCTACCTCGGAATTGGTATATATGATATTCTGCAGATGCTTGGTTGTTCGCAGGTTTTCGATTAGGTGCGCTCCTGGTTCCCGACACACACATGCATCTTACAAAGTCTTTCGGTTGTCACTAGTTTCGAACTCATAATTTGGGGGGCATTCTGTTACCCATGATTTTGGTCATCATGATGATGTATTTATGATGTTGTACTCAGGCTCCTCATAAGAACTTTCTCTTGAGTAAATTGACATTCATCTCTTCCCAGAAAACATACTTTTGAAGAGAGTTCGTTGGTTGCCAATATACCATGTTGCGAGAATGACCCATTCTCGCAGGCTGCCTTAAGCTAGGGTGAAAACTTCTTGTACTGTGTTACATAGCTAGGGTGCAAACTTCTCTAAAGCTTGGAAAAAGGTGAATTCTCGATGGTTCTAGAAGGGAATCTTCTAGAAGAATGGGTTGGCATTCGAATGGTTATCTTTGTACTGGATTCCCTAATATTGTGGGATCATTCTTATCTAAGTAACCATCTCATTCTCTCCTATATATTGATGGAATTCTCATGGAAAAGGTTAAGCAAGATTCATTAGAGAATTGGTGAAAGAATTGTGTGAAGGACTTAGCTTGAACAGGAGCTTGGAGACTCTAGCAAGTCTATCAAGAGGTTTTGATCTTCTTCATGCAAGGATTGAGCAAGTGTGTGTGTTTGAGCCAAGAGCCATTGAAAGGAAGCTTGTGACATCAAGGCAATCAGGTTTTAATCTTTACTTTCAATTAATATGATACAGTGGCATGTCCCTTTCCCATAGAGCTATTCTCACTTTATTGTGTAATTCCTTGATCATACACATAAGTTGACAGTTGAATATATTTTTCTATATTCACTTTGGTTGGTTTGTGTTGTCTTGGTCTTGACCTCACGAGAGCACCAGAGTGAAGCGGGAGCAACAAAGACCCTAGGAAGCGATACTAAGGTATGTTGCTTGTTCGTTCCTACTAGCTAATTCAATGGTCAAAACTTAAGGAAAGAGTCATGTCCTGTCCTGTTTTGTTCTAGATCCAGGTGGATCTAGGGAGATCTGTTAGTGTCCGCACCTATCGATTAGTCCGATAACACCTGGAATCATGACTCTATCCTCTGCATATGATAAATATCTCCCCCTCTGTCATCAATGGCAAAGCTATCTTTCTATCCGGGGTTTCTGCCCCTAATTGAACTGTCCTCTTCATGGTGCTTCCTCGTGTACATCTAAGACATATAAGATAAGCATTCAAAATAATTCATTTTGGAGTAGAAATAACTTCAAGTCTCTGGCGAAGATACTCAAAGGCTTCCCGTGGAAGTGGTTTTGTAAAGATGTCTTCCACTTGTTCTTTTGTGTCCACATACTCAATTATGATGTTATTTTATGCAACCGGTTCCTATAGAAAGTGATACTTGATTGGAATGTGATTCGTCTTGGAGTGGATCACTGAGTTCTTTGAGATACCGATGGCATTTATATTATCACAATATATTGGAATGGGATCATCATAATCAACCTGTATATCTGTCAGAGTTTGTTTCATCCAAAGAGCCTGTGTACAACATGATGTTGCTGCAATATACTCTACCTCAGATGTAGATAAAGATACTGATAATTGTTTCTTTCTTGGATATGATACGAAACACTCATCCAAGTAGAACGCTTCTCCATTGGTGCTTCGTTGGTCATCAATACAACCTACCCAATCTGCATCTGTGTAGGTAATAAGTGATAGGTCCTTTCCTTTTGGATACCATAATCCAAACTCTTATGTTCCTTTGAGATATCTAAAAATCCTCTTCACTGCTAATACATGTGATTCCTTTGGTGCTTCTTGAAATCATGCCACCTATCCAACTGCCTACATTACATTTGGTCTGGATGTTGTCACATATAGTAGGCTACCAATCATTGACTTGTATTTCCTCTGATTTGTAGACTTTGAATCATCATCTTTTCTCAACTTGCAACTGGTTTGCATGGGATTGATAATTGGTTTGCAATCTTCCATTCTTAACCTCTTTAGCATTTCTCTAATATACTTGTTTTGAGACATAAAAATTCCTTGGTTTCTTTAATGTATCCGAAGTCCCGGAAAGAAGGATAGTTCTCCAAGTAATGACATTTCGAATTCAGTCTGCATATTCTTTGAAATTTCTGTCTTAACCTGTCATCGTCACTACCAAAAATAATATCATCAACATAAAATTCAACTAATAAAATATTGGCTTGACTTACCTTGATGTAGAGGTTGTTGTCTGCACTTCCTTTTCTGAACCCTGCTTGTTGTAGATATTTATCTAGTCTAGATTACCATGCTCTAGGATCCTATTTTAGACCATACACGACCTTCTTTAATTTACACATAGAATGTGTGTTCTCTGACAACTGAAATATTTCTGGTTGTTTAATGTAGACTTCTTCTTCAAGTTCCCCATTCAGAAAAGATGATTTTATGTCCATCTGATACACTTTAATATATTTGGAGCATGCATAAGCTAAAAGCAATCAGATTGCTTCCATTCTAGAAACTGGGGCAAATGTCTTTTAAAAGTCGATTTCTTCAACTTGTGCATATCCTTTACGTACTAATCTATCTTTGTTCCTTGTAACCTGTCCATATTCATTCAATTTATTCCTGTATACCCACTTTGTGTCGATCACATTCTTATCCTTTGGTATTGGAACTAATTCCCAAGTGTCAGTTTTCTCTATTTGATCCAATTCTTCATCCATGGCCTTATTACAAAATTCATCCTTGCTAGCCTCTTGAAAATAGGTTGGTTCAATCGTAGATGTGAGTGCTAGGTGGATTTGTTATGGTGAACGCATTCTTCTTCTAGTCTGAACTCCTGCATCTTTGTTTTCGATAATCTGATCTGAAGGATGATTCTTCTGTACTCGTCTGTTAGGTGTCTTTGGAGGAACTTTTTGAACTTTCTATTCTTGTTCTGTTGGATCCTCTTCATCTTCCCCTTATTTTTTATGTTCTGTTTCTTTTTCGTAAAGTTGTTCCATTGCTTCATTTTCTTCTTCCTTTAATTCTTGTCTACCTGTTTCATCAATTGTTACGTTGATGATTTCCAAAACTTTGTTCAATATCAGGTTGTAACACTTGTATGCTTTCCTTGTACTTGAGTAACCAACAAGTACTCCTTTTTCCACACGAGAGTCAAACTTTCCCATTCTGCCAACCGGGGGAAATTATCAACGCATAGTATGGTGACTCACCAAGAAATGGGAGAAGGCTCCCAGAATAGAGAGGAAGAGTCTGACGAAAGGAGGGCAGCAGGGACACCTCCAGATCTAGCCGAGACTGTGAGGAGTCTCATGGTCGAATTACAAAGATTCAAGGATGACAATGAAACGATGATGAAAGAACAAGAAAAGAAAACAGAAATTAACATAGT
Organism: Picea sitchensis; assembly: GCA_010110895.2. Classification (NCBI taxonomy): domain Eukaryota; kingdom Viridiplantae; phylum Streptophyta; class Pinopsida; order Pinales; family Pinaceae; genus Picea; species Picea sitchensis. The sequence continues at coordinate 213,499 of SNQJ01S0025575.1, forward strand.
TTTACTGTAGAGTTTATCTGATCTACAAAGACAAATGCAGCATGAACCTGAAACTCAAAAATATGGTCATATCAGTGGCCACACTGAGAGGAGCACCTCGAAAAAGGTCCACCCCAGAGGTAAAGGACCAGTGTCGAGTGATTCCTCTGAGAAGGAAGCTAGCGATTCAGAAGGCTCTTCTAGCAGCAGAACCAGTTCCTATTCCTGAAAGAAACAGAAGAAGCAAAAGCCTTCCAAAGGTCAAAAATTCGAAGAATTCAGAAAGGCCAAACCACTCTCCTTTGATGGTGAAATAAAGAAGGGAGAGGAAGCAGAGGCTTGGTTGCTTGGACTAAAGAAGTATTTCAGATTCCATGACTTTTCAGAGAATATGAAGGCCCGAGTGGCCACCTTCAACTTGAACGGAAAGGATTCCATTTGGTGGGAAGACCTTAAGAATATGAAAGGGGTTCACGAAGAGGACCTGTCTTGGGAACAGTTTGAGAAATACTTCCGGAAGAAGTATCTGTCGGAAAAATATTTCGACGAAAAGACTAAAGAGTTTTATGACTCAAACTGGGACAACTTACTATAGAAGAATATGTCAACAAATTCCTCGATTTGTTGAGGTATGTACCCTATATCAAGGTGGAAAAGGAAAAGGTGCAACGCTTCATCAGTGGACTACCTAAGGACTATTGGAATAGAATTGAATTTGATGAGCCAAAGACTCTAGAAGACACTATTTGAAAGGAAACCAATTGTCATGAATAGTTTGGTCATTGAGCAGAACCTCGCGAAGGATGGAAATAAAAGAATAGTTCAAGATTTCAGAAAAGGGGAATTAAATCCCCAGGATTTAAGAACTACAAGAAGAACCCAAGAATGAACTTTCCAGCTCGGAGTATGCACCAGCATAATTTTCCCTCCTTGAGCGGAAATAAGACTTCTGAACCCATATCATTGAAGAATGATAACCCAAAGAGAGAACCTTTGAAATATTGGGGTTGCAGACAAGAACATCTCCTGAGAGACTGCCCACACCGACAATGGAATAGTCAGAGAATTTATAACATACAGGAAGCTACTACCGTCAATGATGTGGCCAGGAGTGTGCCACAAATTTATGCAGCCTTGGATAATAACCAAGCCGGCCACCAAGCTTCGATAGTGGAAATAGAAGGTATGATTTCCAATCATTTAGTGTCTGTTCTAATTGACCTTGGTTCAAATTTGAGTTATATAGCCCTTAAAGTTGTTGATAAGTGTAAACTACAACCACAAAAACATGCCAAGCCATGGTTGGTACAGTTAGCCACTGGCACCAAAAGGAGGATAACAGAAGTCATACCAGCGTGCCAATTAATGTTGGGTGAATTCCCCACCCAAGCAAACCTTAACATATTACCCCTGGGATCATATGATCTATTGATTGGTATCGATTGGCTAGCTGCCCATAAAGCCAGATTGGACTGTTACCATAAGACCTTAGAATGTGTAAGTAAGGAAGGGAAGAGGATAACCCTTCAAGGGATCCGAAAACCTGTCTCGGTGAGACAAATATCAGCTCTGCAAATGAGAAAGTATTTCCGAAAGGGATGTACCCTATATGCAATACAGGTGATGAAAACAATCGAATATGACAAAACAAGCCCTGACGATCACCCGATCCTGAGAGAATATAGAGATGTGTTTCTGAAAGAGTTACCGGGTCTACCTCTAAGGAGGGACATAGAATTCTCGATAGAACTTGCACCGGGAGCGGTGCCGGTGTCTAGGACACCCTACCGGATGAGCACACCCAAGTTAGTTGAACTCAATATGCAATTAAAGGAAATGATGGATAAAGGCTATATTCGACCTAGCGTGTCTCTGCGGGGAGCACCAGTCCTATTTGTGAAAAAGAAGGACAGTACCCTTAGACTGTGTATAGATTATAGACAACTCAATAAGGTAACCATAAATAACAAGTACCCCTTGCCCAGGATCAATGACTTGTTCGATCAATTGGGGGGTGCGTCTATTTTCTCAAAGATTGATTTGAGGTTGGGATACCATCAAGTCCAAATCAAGGGGGAAGACATCCATAAAACTGCCTTCCGAACGAGGTATGGTCATTATGAGTTTGTGGTGGTGCCATTTGGGTTGACCAATGCCCCTGCCACTTTTATGTGCTTGATGAACAATGTACTCAGCAAATTCCTGGACAAATTTGTACTTGTTTTTATTGATGATATATTAATTTACTCCAAGAACAGAAAAGAGCATGAGGAGCATCTTAGACTTGTGCTGCAAGTTCTAAGAGAACATCATCTCTATGCCAAATTCAGTAAATGTGAATTCTTCCAGAAGCAAATACATTACTTAGACCATGTTCTCTCTGAAGAAGGAGTAGCGGTAGACCCTGACAAAATCAGGTCTATCATGGAATGGCCTACCCCAAAGGATGTTTCAGATATCAAATCCTTTATGGGATTAGCATGATACTATAGGATATTTATAAAAGGATTCTCCAAGATTGGTTTTCCAATCACTACCCTCCAGAAGAAGGGGACAAAATTCTTGTGGACACAGAAATGTGAAGAAAGATTTCAAACCCTGAAACATCTACTGACTCATGCACCCGTGTTGAAAATCGCCGACCCAGAAGCTGACTTTCTCGTGTGCACAGATGCTTGTAAGGAAGGGCTCGGAGGAATCCTTATGCAGAAAGGAAGTGTGATCTGCTATGAATCCCGAAAATTGAATGAGCATGAATTCAACTATGTGACCCATGATCTAGAATTGGCTACCATAGTGCATGCCTTGAAAATGTGGAGGCATTACCTCTTGGGAAGAAAATTTGTACTTATGACAGATCACTGTGGATTGAAATACCTGTTTAATCAACCAAAGCTCAATGCTAGACAAGCTAGGTGGATGGCCCTCCTTAGCGAGTTTGATTTTGAAATCAAACACATTAAAGGAAAGGAAAATAGGGTGGTCGATGCCCTCAGCAGAAGTATGAAAACAATTCACCTAGCAGTGGTGAGCACCTGCGAGACAGATGTCAAGGAAAGGATCAAAAATGCATAAGAAACAAATCCCTTCGTCCAGACCGTGACCATGTACCTACAGCAAGAACCCGTCGGAGTAAAATATGAAGGCTATCAGATGACTGAAGGAGGTCTTCTCTCTTATAGAAACATATTTTATATTCCAGCGTGTGACGACTTGAAGAGGTTCATTATGGATGAATTACATAAAAGACCCTATACTGGTCATCCAGGATACCAGAAGATGATCACTGCCACCAGGAAACAATTTTATTGGATTGGATTGAAGAAAGACACATCCAAGTACTTAGCCAAATGCATAGAGTGCCAACAGGTTAAAGCAGAACATCGACACCCAGCAGGATTATTGCAACATTTACCAATCCCAGAATGGAAATGGGAAACCATCTCCATGGATTTCATCACTGGATTACCAACCTCAAATAAACAGAATGATTCCATTATGGTGGTGGTGGATAAATTGAGCAAGTCTTCTCACTTCATCCCCATCAGGTTGACTTGCAAGGCAATAGACATCACCCAGGTATTCATGAAGGAGATATTCAGACTGCATGGTATGCCAAAAGAGATCGTTTCTGACAGAGACACGAAATTTACTTCTAATTTTTGGAAATCACTGATGGATGGCTTAGATACCAAAATGTTGTTTAGCACTGCCTATAACCCTCAAATCGACAGAAAAATAGAATGATTGAACCAAATACTTGAAGACATGCTAAGAATGCATGTAATGCATCAACCCAAGAAGTGGGAAGACTACCTACCACTGGTAGAGTTCGCCTACAACAACGGCCACCAAACATCCTTGAAGATGAGTCCCTTCGAAGCCCTCTATGGTAGACCATGTAACACTCTACTCAGCTGAAGTAATCCCATAAACAGGATTTCTTTTGGACCTGACATGTTGAAAGAAATGGAACAACAGGTGACTCAGATAAAACAAAACCTGAAAGTTGCTCAGAACCGACAGAAAAGTTATGCCGACCAAAAGAGAACTCCAAGAGAGTTCAAGACGGGAGACCATGTATATCTTAGAGTTAGGCCCAGGAAGAGTTCCCTGAAAATGGGAGCTTGTGCCAAGTTGGCACCTCGGTATTGTCGACCCTTTGAGGGTCTAGATAGAGTGGGACCTGTAGCCTATAGGATAGCACTTCCTCCCACAGTAAAAGCACATAATGTTTCTGTTGTAGGAAAATATCCCTGCGGACAGCTAGATCACCTCTAGAGCTTGGCCTTAACCCTAGACAGAAAAATGATTATCATGGACACTAACTTCCTTTCAAATCTATCTAAACTAACACACGAGAAGGAAGGATGACAGAAGTACCTTTTTATCGACGTTTGTCCCTGCATGCTCCAAGTTGCACTCCAATCCTTTTCTCTTCACTGGACCCTGTGGACAAAACAAGATACGACCGCTTCCTACTCTATTGATATTAGCTTGAAAACAGATCTATCACTAAATGATAAGTTCATGCGATATTAGACACAAACTAGAAAGAAACAGGCCAAGCGTGTCATATTGATGAGAATAACGACAACAGTACTTACAATCGTAGATGCGAATGCAACAGCTTCGTCAAGTCCCCTTCGTCTAACCCTTGCTTGAAAGCTCCACAATCTGGATAACAACAACTTCACTGATCACTCTCCTTTGGTTGACTGTGAGTTTCCTCCAAGATCATAAGTTTCATGTATTCAATTCTTCCCCAATCAACTCTGTTCCAGCATCACTTATGAGATCATAAGTTTGGTGTGATTCTCCATTTCCCATCCCCTTTCACCATTAGAAAGCTTGCTTATATAGCCTTGGAGAGGCTCAACAATCTTGAGATATCCTTGGGGAAGGTGAGGATTTTCCTCCTTCAGTTGAGGATCTGCCCTAGGATCATGGCTAGACTAGGGATTCGAATCCAACTGCCTTCCAAGAATGAAAAGATGCTTCCCCCATTCATCTCAACAGCTTTACAACCGCCCAGAATAGGTAGCGCTCCCTCAAAAGGGCCATCAGAGTGCTGTAGCACTCCCTTGTAGGCTTTAGGGGGGCGCCAACACTCTCAAAATCTACAGCGCTCCCTCAAAAGGGCTAGGGGAGCGTTATAACGCTCCCTGACAGTGTAAGGGGGAGCGCCGACGCTCCGAGATAGTGTAAGGGGGAGCGCTCCCCTCCAAAAACTCAGTTTTTGAGGTGGTTTCAGATGGAAAAAGGTTTGCAAGCCTGTTGACTCATTTCTCCTCTTCCAAATCAAATGTTTGAGGTGTTTCAAGTGTCTTTCTCATGTCGTTATAGGCACGACATGGGCATCATGGCAACATGCTTTCTTTGACACTTTACGACACTTGTGAGCAACATGCGACACTTGTGACCTTGTGAGAAAAATGTGACACTTGCGACCTTTGTAATGATGACACTTGCGACACTATCAAAGTGAGTAATTTTGACGTGTAACAGATTGCCCCCCAAAGTATGAAGTGAGAAGATGCGAACTAATAACTGAAATACTTTGTAGATTCTCAAGCAAGGGTATAGACTTGGAGAACCTGACAGAAGCTACACACAAACATCCAATAAATATCATGACATATTTCAAAACCCAAGGCAGGCATACCTATGCTTGGGTGATCAAGACTCAAGATATGGCCGCCAAAAAATACACTGCGAATCCATAATTGTATTGACAAAAAGGTATAGCCACTGAAAATACACTGTGGATCTATACTATGATGACTCGGACTGATCATAGCCATGAAGAATACACAGTGGATCTACGAGATGACAAGACATAGCCACGACCAATACAAAGTGGATCTATGTTACAATGTATGTGTTCTTTGTCCAATGGAAATTCCTTCGCAGCCCGGGCAAAGCATATATTAAAGTGATCGATCAACCCAGGGTCTTCTTACCAATCCCAATGTGGCACGGATCTGACCATGCGAACAGATGTCTTGACGTCAAACATGGCAGAAACCACTTGATTACCAGTCAATGGTGTGGACCGTTAACAAGTACGAGGGAGATCACCATTAATGTCAATGATTCCCAAGGTACCCTAGTACATTCCAGCGAATGTGAATAGATGAGATGAGGTCGAACACCCACGGAATCATTCGATCAGAGGTCAATGATGTAAACCTACTGTCGAATGTGAGGAGGCCTGCCATTGAGGCATGCAGGTCCCAAAGTACTAATTTGTCTCTAAGTCTAATTCCTGGATAATGTGTTGGAGTCGAAAGGAATAGACTCGTCGAGGGAGGGCCTTGATGTATCCCCCATCAACGACACAAAACAAACATGGAGATGTGATTGGCAGATCAAACTGACATGGACTGACACCAGTTTTGAGGCAAGATACGTGGGATGGCTGACTCTCGAGGCGGATACTTACCTTGAACACTGAGGCACAATAACAAAACATGACATGGACCAAAACTATGCGGTGGGTACTGTGACTTGCGTCGGGTGACCCAAAGGAGTGAAAGGAACTCGAAGGATTGGCTCAGTGCAGAGGTTCAGCAGATTATGATATGTGCAAAGTGACAAAGTGTCGTGTTCAAGGGCGACTCTAAGAAGTGTTGAATGATGTTCTCAAAAGACCGCTTGGCTTGCTCCTTTCAATTTTTTCCCCCATCCAAATAGATGAGTACCTCTTTTTAATTTAATGAGCTCGAGGAGGATAACACATGCTTGATATAACTCACCTTCGGTAAGTTCCTCTTCCTTTATTTAACGAACCGGAAGAAGTAAGGTTTCGGTCCCATATGGGCCTGTCGATGTGTGCTTTAACGAGTCCAAAGACAGAAAAATTGAAGGTTTTCCAGGATTATAGAGTTTGGAAAAACACTTAAAAGAGAACTCTCTCAGTTCCTTTTTCGTACAGTAGTCCAACGAGACCAAAAAAGGGTTAAACTATCGCTCGAAAGACGCCCTTTCTGACCTTTTAATGAGTGTGAAAGGAAGCAAGGTCACTCGACAATCTTTTCATATTTAGAGAGTCTGAAAAGGGTTTAAAGGAGAATCCAGGGGGGTTCCTTTTTCGTGTGTTCGTATCCATACGGGTCCAAAAAAGAGATAAAATTTTACCCGGTTGCATTCTCATGTATTTATGAGCATGAGAAAGAACAAAGACTAAGCTCGGTATGCCCCCAGCTTGAAAGCTGGTGACTTAGCTCCAGAATGATCATCAAAGGCTGGAGACATGCCCCCCAAGATTCAATTCATTCATCGACTTTGAGGTTGTCACCAATTTTTGTGCTAGATGGAGAAAAAGTATACAGGTGGATGAAATGAAGGTTCAAAAAGCGAGACCTAACAAAAGACTCGACTCGACATCTACGAGATCTGGCGAAAGACTCAACTTGAAGGGAGAGGTGATTGTTTCATTTTTTAACGAGCTTGACACAGGAAAAGAACTATGCTCAAGGTTCCAGGTTCGATCCCCAGATTGTTGTTTCATTTTTTAACGAGCTTGCTACAGAGAAGAAAAAATTTGCTCGTTATGCCCCCAGCATGAAAGCTAGTGGCCTCTGTTTCATTTTTTAATGAGCTTGCCACACAGAAGAGAAACTATCCTCATGGCTCCTTCTTGATCATAGCTTCCAAGAGGATAATGCTCTGGAAGGGTACCATGTCAAGGGACAAAACTCGGTCATGGCTTCCAAGAGATCTTCGTCGGATGGAAGAGAATCACTCTAGAAGGAACACATGTCGAGGGTCATGATAGGGTTAAGGAGATCAGGCTTCAATAACCCTACTGAAGAGATCACCATGTCAACTACCGGATCCAAATCGTCGGAAGTTGAGGTCATGGGAGACAATGCCACATAATTGACATGCGGCGGGGGTGATACTGTCTGCATATAAGAACCACTTAGGGTGGTAACCCAGTCGGGGCCGATGAATGAAAGTTGATCAATAGTCACAATTCTTCCATCGTGAGGGAAAAATATCACATGGAAAAGGGTGGATACAATAGCTTTCATGGCATAGACATAATCCCACCCAAGGAGTAAAGAGAAATCCAAGGGGTCTCGAACTACCATGACATCGATAAAGACAGTTTTCCCTCCCAAAGTTACAGG
>SNQJ01S0025576.1:4224-20293 GCA_010110895.2 Picea sitchensis
CTTTATCTGAGCAAGAGTTCCTGCAAGGAGTGCAGTTGAATCGTCCGCAAGGAGTGCGTTGACAAAGGGCTCAGAGGTTTGTCACTGAAAGCTCAGATAAGATAGCTTTTGTTCTCATTCCCTCAGAAGTGCAGCTAGGCATAGGAGCCGTGCAAGGAGTGCGCAGGCCGAGCGAAGTCTCAGAGTTGCGAACCTGAGTGAAGTATTGAGAGACTACTGCTACAGGGTGTGCGTAGAGTCGAAAGGAGTTCAACACTTGGAAGTGTTTGAAGGTTTGTCGCAAGGAGCACGTGCATGAGTCTTCTTCAAGACTCAGAGTCGAAGAAAGCTCGGGAGGGATAAAGCCTTCAAAGTCATCAAAGGAAGCACAGGAAGTTCGTGTAGCAGACGGTGAGAAGGCATTGCAAATTTGCGTCGCAGGCAGTTGAGTATCGTGGAAGAACCACTTGGTCAAAGGTTGCAGGAATTCTTGGGAAGAAAAGAGACGGACGGTCGGGAGTCTCTGTGGAGAGTTCGCGAAGTCCCGTGAGCCGTCAAATCTCACGGAGGAGCAGGGGAGTTGCAGCGAGTATTCCCAAAGGTTCAAGCTCAGAAGAGGTAGAACCGTAGATTTAAGTCAACAGAGGCCATTGGATTTGCATGAACATTCCTATTTCGGGGTTTCGTAGATTGAAGTCCCGAAATCCTTGTAACAGGTTCTACGAAATCATGAAACGCGAAGTACAGAAGGGACAAAAGGATCGTGTGGCCAAAGGAATCGGCAGGGTGGACAGGTGGCGTACTGTCGACACATAAGTCAATTTCCGTTAACCATTTCGAGGTTTTGAGGGGTGAAGTCCCGAAATCTTCGCATCGGGATCCGTGAAATTGCGAATTCCGAAGTCCCGATGGAGTGAAGGGTCGTTGAAAGGTCAACCTTGCGAGCAGATCAAACTTTTGATAAATCAGGTTTCGGAAGTTGAGGGGATGAGTTGCTTGACATCACAACTCTCGAAATCGCGATAAGGAGAAATCCGAAATAGAGAGAGAAAGGGTCAAGCGTTGACTGTCTTCGGGTTTCGGAGATTGAGAGACAAGACACATGACCACCGGATTCGTGAAAGTGTGAAGTCCGATCTCCCGAAGTACAAGGGGAAATTTCTCGAAGTTAATTGTGGGTGCAGATTTCTTGAAAGGGAAATAGAGGAGCCATTTCTGAGAGCTCTTCGGGCCAGTGTAAGGGGAAAGATCCTGTGTACCTAACCTTCTGGCCTGTGGGTTGAGGAGGGGTTGCGTCAATGGATAAGGAAATTAATGAGGAGGAAAGGGTCGGTGAAGGAGGGATATGACGGGAGGAGTCTTACGGGAAGAGGGCATTATTTTGGGAGGAGGAGAGAGTTATGGTTTCGGGGCTTGGATTTTCTGGTTTTGTGTTGGAGTTTTGCGGTCTTGGAGGATCATTACGGGGGGCACTGGTTTGTTGGGGGTTTTGGGCATGGGGGCCAGGATAGCCTTACGGTATCCTAGAGCTAGGAAGCTGGACAGGCTGCTCCTAGCTGGCAGGGAGGAAACACGATTTGGGCAGAGTTGGTCAGCGCATCAGGCAGCAGGAAAGCCGCAAGCTAGAGAACCAGGTCAACAGAGAAATTAGCATCAGGAAGAGGTAATTAAATTTTATTATGTTAAGTTATTTTCATGCTGTAAATAGATTTGAATTCCAGCAGAATTTTTTTTATACTTGTAGTATGTGAATGAATGATTTACGTATAGAGAAAGGAAATATATGTTAAATTGTATGTAATTTGGTATTTTACGGTCACTTCATTGACAATGAGCATAATTAATCACCTTTTAATCTAAAATTCTAATCTGATGGCTAACAATTGAAGATGCTGGCATATTCTTTGTCGTCCTCCCAAATCAATGAATGTGATTTCCTCTTCATAACTTCCTTGTATTTTTGAATGCATCCGTTAACCTGTTTACTTTTTAACATTTACCTAATCATATTAAGAAATTACTGTAGTGCTATATGATTGCCACGTTTAAATGATTAAACTTTGGGATTATCACATTTGGATTTGCTCAGCGTTTCATTTTCTGGCTGTGCGTTTCATTTTCTATTCCGGCCATTAACCTACGGGAGGAAGCTTTGACATCGCCTTTCAGTGTTCATCAGCCATGGTTTTGAGTGGCTGTGCTAGTGATATAAACATGGTTTGCATAGATATTAATCCTCCTTAATCATTTAAACATGGAAATTATATATCCTCAATCATTTAAACGTGGAAATTATATATCCTTACAGTAATTTTATAATGTGATTAGGTAAATGTTAAAAAGTAAACATCTTAACGGATGCCTTCATAAATGCAAGGAAGTTATGAACAATAAATTTGACCCATTGATTTTGGAGGACGACTAAGAATATGCCAACATCTTCAATGCTTAGCCATCAGATTAGAATTTAAGGTTAAAAGATCATTAATTGTGCCCATTGCCAATAGGTGCACACATTTCGGCTTAAATGTCCAGCCTACTATGCTATGTTGTTGTAGGTGGATTATAGGTAGTTGGATCTGAATTGCTTTCGGTCTATAATCCACGACAGTGTATAATCCTCAGGGTGGATGTAAAGTACCAATGAAATTTCTTAAGAGTAATCTAAACGTTATATCTTTTGGCAGTTTTCTGGTGACTTTTTTCGTTTGATTTTACCCGAAATCAAGTGAGGGATGATGGGATCTGCACATTTGAGATTTTAGTGGCTAAGCTTGTATAATCCAAATGCCTCAAGAGTTTTTTTCATTTGATTTTACCCGAAATCAAGTGAGGAATGATGGGATCTGCACATTTGAGATTTGAGTGGCTAAGTTTGTATAATCCAAATACCTCAAGAGTTTTTCAACACGTTGAATCCATTTATGCATCCTGAAATATAATTTCAACAATAAAAAATAACAATTTTGTCTAAATTTACATAGCTGCAAAAACACCCAAAAGATAAAACATTTAACCAACACCAATTTCTTATCGATTTGAGAAATGAAACTGCGGTTAAATTGTAAACCGCCGTGCTGTTAGTTGTAAAGTACCAACGAAATTTCTTATCAATTTCAGGGGTGGTGAAAATACTCCTTTTTTTCCCGCGGAAAAAGGAGTGAAACATACGTTGCTTATTCAGGCGCCAGGCAATTTCTCCCCTTTAGGAAATTCGAATATCCCCTCATTACATGTATGTAATTTCTGGTCAATTTCCACGAAGTAATTCCCTTTACCTTTTGAAACTTAGGGGATATTCAAACACTTATGCCGTGTCTCTCTATATAATTTGTCGAATTTATTGTTTATTTATAAAATTAATATTTTATACAATTTACTATTACTTTTCATATATTTTAATTTTTTAATTTTTATAAAATTTAAAATCTTTTAATATACTTTTGTTGAATATATAATGTGCTGGAATTTTTTTATTTTAAATTATATATATATATATATCATTGTGAGATTTTATAGTGAAATAAACAGATAGCATATTTTCAATTGTTTTGTTGTTGCGAGGGTAGCCTGGATAATAAACCATTTCAAAATTTGTAATGAATATTATCATTGGTTTTGGTTTTATTTTTTTAAGTAATTTTTGTTTTATATTTGTTTTGTTTTTTATAATATAATAAATTTATTATCTATCATAAATATTTTATAAAAATATTTATATGTCAAGAATATTTATAATTTTATTGACATTATTATGAGATATAAGAATATCAAAGGGTAATAGAGTTCAATTTATAAGTAATTATGTTATTTTTCATTTCTTATTTCATAAATATAAAAGTAACAATAAATTCTCTTTTTACATCTAAATTTTTCTATGACATATAAAACTTGAAATATAAAAGCAACAAGAAATTTTCTTTTACATTTAAATTTTTTTTATGACATATAAAATTTAGAGGGAATGATAAAATATTTGATTTCCTTGATTGCAATGAGCATTAAGTAGGGTTTCAAAACAACATGTATATAAAGTGGGGATAATGGAATATTAGGTAGGGTTTCAAAATAATGTGTATACAAAGTGGGGATAATGGAATATTTGTTGACAATTAACTAGGTAGGGTTTCAAAACATTCATGATTTATAAAAGAATAATTACTATGGTAAGTTTATCAATTTCCACAAATAGTGTATATCTTAGAAACCAAAAAATGATATATAATAAAAACATGTACATTTTTGCAATCAAGAATATTATATTGTAAGTTTATATGAAAAATCAAGAGGTTCAGAAAGCAACTCAAGTAAAGAATGATAAATATAAATAAATGTTGTAATTTTTATATTTCTAAATGTTTGTCTAAAACAATTATATATTTTTGTATTTTTAAATGTTTGTCCAAAAATTATTTTTGAAACAATAATAACATAAACAAAAAAAATTTGATTAGTTACAAATTCCTACATAATTCATCGTAATAGTGTCATTAATGAATGAGATTGAAAAAAAGTTGATTTGTTACAAATTCCTACATAGTTCATCCTAATAGTGTCATTAATGAATGAGATTGAGATTGACGTGTAAAACTAATTTTTTATACAATTAACTACTTTATTTTTATATATTTTCAATTTTGTTGAATGCTGAAATTATTTAATTCTAATATATATTTTATTGTTATGTTTTATACTAAAATAAGATTATTAACAGATGTCGTATTTTCAATTGTTTTGATGGTGCAAGGGAAAGGTTGAAAATGAATTCATTTCAAATTTAAGACTTTATAATATGAAAAAAAAATTGGGTTCATATTAAAATTTGTAAGGAATATTTACATATTTTTAGTCATTCCTATTTCATTTTTGTTTTGTTTTCTTTAATATAATTAATTTGTTATCACTCATGAGGTGTAGACCAGGTGGTTTGTGTGGGATTTAGTCCTCATCAAGTCATAGGTTCAAACCTCATGGGGAGGGGTTGAGGGTGAGAGTCATTTGTGGTCTCATGGGAGGGGTTAAGGGTGAGAGTCATTTGTCAATATTTCAATAATTCATCCCATGAAATTTAGCATTTCAAACATCAACACTTCGTACTATAAAATATATAATTAATTAAATGTTATTAATTATTATTAAATAATAATGTGATATGATAATTTGAATAAATATGAGACATTTAAGAATTTATTATTATTATAATAATAATTTATTTTTAAAGTCAGAACCAACCTTTGAGGAATAAAATCTATCCATTAAAAAGTTTTCAATAACCAAAAAAAATAATAATAATGAGTTATGTAGTAGTTCACAAGCGGACAAGCCGACAGATGAGAAACTACTAGTTGAGTGCTTGTTGACAGGTCACTCCTACACGAAATATTGTTTACTGGCCACGTGTTGGTAGACGTAACATAGTATATTCCACTGTCTGTCAATTTTAAGCCAAGAAATTATTAAGATGGTGGATGGCCACGTGTTGGTAGACCGTGACATATTATATTCCACTGTCTGACAATTTTAAGCCAATCAATTATTAAGTTGGTAGATGGCCACGTGTTGGTAGACCGTGACATATTATATTCCATTGTATGACAATTTTAAGCTAAGCAATTGTTTGTAAAACTATCACAGCCTAACTTCGAAAGGTAGTAGCTGAGAACTCGTGACCTCAATATACTGAGAACGCGTGTTTTTAATATAAAAAGTTTGTGGTAATATGAAACGTTTGGTTGTAGTAAGTTGATAAATGGAACGTGGTAATTATATATTCTTACAGTAATTTTTTAATGTGATTAGGTAATAAGTGACAACTCCTTGTAGCTAACTGTTTAATATGCATATGGGAGTGTTGTCATGAACATAGGAGATGGGTGCAGGCCAACAAGAACAACAGACAGGCTGCCATTGCTACTTAAATCACAAGAAGTGCAGCTCTCTGTAACCACCAACAAAATTCCGGATGATCTGCTGCACGAAATACGCTGATCCCTCTGTAGTTCGACAAGAGAAGTCGGTGCGTCATCGTCAATCTTTCATTTTGAAGACAACATTCAAGTAAATCATTGCGGTTTTGTCGAAGTTGCCGTCCAAGTTTGGAGAGTTGGAACTGCTCAAGGAATTTGTGGAGGACCACAACAATCGTTCCTGTGGAGGCAACGGCTGACAGAACAACGGCCGATAAAATGAGCAGATTCCACCAACCCTCACACCCAATGGACCCCTTCATTTGCTTCGCACAATAAGAGATGGCACCGATAAGCGCTACCTGAAAGACCACGAAAAGATTGAATGTAGTGTATATGGCAGCACCAAGGTTGTCGTAGCCTCCTTGTAATTGCGTTGTTTGTGCATCCAAAGACCCGAAAAGTGCAATAACTTCGGCACGTACTTTGTCGTCGTGGACGTCGAGGACAAGCATGGTCATCGGATTTTGATTTTGCAGGGAAATAACAACAGCAGCATCACCGTCGGTAGAGGGCCCCGTTGGTGATCGAGATGGAGATGGCATTGGCGTTATCGTTGCCGTTGATCTGCCATTATCAGATACAGCAACAGCAGCAGCACCGTCAGTTGCCATGGTATAGAGGGTCCACGGTCGGGGTCGTCCGACGGGGCCTCAATAATTGAGTCGATCTGCCATCATCAGAGATAACTATTAACAACATATGACATACCAGTATTGGGAAAGTCGTACGGTACGTTTATCTAGTTTTTCAATGCAGTAGTTTACTATTACTTTTTTTTTTCTGTTTGATTTTCTCAGAAATCTAGTGATGAATGGTTGAATTTGCAGATTTGAGTGGTTAAATTTGTATAATCTTAGAACTCAAGAGTTTTTTAGCAGACTGAATCCATTTATGCATTTAGAAATACAATTTAAACAACAGAAAATAACTATTTTGTCCAAATTTGCATCGCCTGATTCTGACCAAAAAAATCCCAAAAAATAAAATGTTTAGCCAAAGCCTTTTCCAAATAGATCTATCTGGAAAATACTATAATCCAACTGATATATATATATATATAATTTTATCAATGCTTCTTTTATAAAAATAAACTGATAAAAAACAAAGTGAAAAAAAGATAAAAAATCTAATATTTATACTACTCCATATTTACTACTTGCAATTAAGCTTACAGAGTTATGAATCAAACAAACTTACAGAGTTATGAATATAACAGGTAAGCGTTGAGTTGTCGATTATACGCTAGTTGCAATTGAAGTTACAAAGTTATCAATCAAACAGGCAAGCGTTGAGTTGTCGATGCAAAATCAGAGCAGTTCCATCTTCATCTGGACATGAAAAGCACTGAAACACCAACACAGCAATCAAACCACGAATCGTATAGGAGAGACCATAATTAATGGAAGTACTTTGTGGTCGAAACTATATATAGCCAAACAAGCTGCCAAACGAAATTTCATCATCTCTTCGGCGGTTATATTGTAAACCCCCGTGCTGTTGTCGTAAAGTACCAACGAAATTTCTTATCAATTTCAGGAGGAGTGACGGCGGTTGAATTGTAAGCCGCCGTCCTGTTGTCGTAAAGTACCAACGAAATTTCTTATCAATTTCAGGAGTAGTGAAACGGCGGTTGAATTGTAAGCCGCCGTCCTGTTGTCGTAAAGTACCAACGAAATTTCTTATCAATTTCAGGAGGAGTGAAACATACTCCTTTTTCTCCCCTTTACGAAATTTGAATATCCCCTCATTACATGTATGTAATTTCTGGTCAATTTCCACGAAGTAATTCCCTTTACCTTTTGAAACTTGGGGGATATTCAAATACGTATGCCGTGTCTCTCTGTATAATTGTGAATTTATTGGTTATTTATAAAACTAATATTTTATACAATTTATAATTAATATATTCTATTTTTTAATAGAATTTATTATTTTTTAATATATTTTTGTTGAATATATATTGGGTTGAAATTATATATCTATTTGATTTAGCTTAGGTGGTTGAGAGGAATGGTTGATATCTTCTACACCTAGGTTCAAGTCATTGTAAATGACATGTGATGCCTTTAATAGGTCTATAAGATACTATTGTTATTGAGTATGTTGCTCTTGTTGTTGAGCAATTAATTCAATTGTTTTGTTACTGCAAGGGTAACCTTGACAATAAACTATTTCAAAATTTATGATGAATATTAAACATTTTATTTAATAATTTTTGTTTTATATATATATTTTTTATAATATAATAAATTTATTATTTATCATGAATATTTTGTATAGGGTATTTACATTTCAATAGGATTTATAGTTTTATTGACATTGTATTGATTATGGGATATATAAATATCAAGAAGATTTATAGTTTTATTGACATTGTATTGATTATGGGATATATAAATATCAAGAGGTAATAGAGAAATTTATAAGTAATTGTGTTATTTTTCATTTTTTATTTCAAAGATATAAAAATAACAAGAGATTATTTTTACATTTAAATTTGTTTATGACATATAAAATTTAGAAGGAACAATAAAATATTTGATTGCCATCCATGGCAATGAGCATTAAGTAGGGTTTCAAAACAACATGTATCTTATACAAAGTGGGGATAATGGAATATTTGATGACAATTAACATGAGGTAGGGATTCAAAACATGTGTTGTTTATAAAAAAGAATAATTACTAGGGTGAGTTTATCGATTTTTACCAATAATATATATCTTAGAAATAAAAAACCATATATAGTAAAAGCATGTAAATCTTTGCAATCAAGGATAGTATATTGTAAGTCTATATGAAAAATCAAAAGGTTCATAAAGCAATTCAAGTAAAGAATGACAAATATAAATAAATGTTGTAATTTTTATCTTTTTAAATGTTTATCCAAAACAATTATATATTTTTGTATTTTAAAATGTTTGTTTAGAATTTATTTTTGAAACAATAAAAAAATTAAAAACAAAAAAAATCATTCCTACATAATTCATCCTAATAGTGTCATTAATGAATGAGATTGATGTGTAAAACTATTTTTTTAATACAATTTACTACTTTATTTCTATATATTTTTAATTTTGTTGAATACTCAAATTCTAATATATATTTGCCATGTTTTATATTACAATAAGATTATTACAAATTCCTACATAGTTCATCTTAGTGTTATTAATGAATGAGATTGATGTGTAAAACTAATTTTTTTATACAATTTACTACTTTATTTTCATATATTTTCAAATTTGTTGAATGCTGAAATTATGTGATTCTAATATATATTGCATTGCCATGTTTTATACTAAAATAAGATTATTAATAGATGGCATATTTTCAATTGTTTTGTTGATGAAAGGGAAAAAGTTGAAAAGGAATTCATTTCAAATATAAGATTTGATAATATGAAAAAAAAAATTAGGTTCATCATAAATTTTTTAAGGAATATTTACATTTTTCTTAGTCATTCCGATTTCATATTTGTTTTTGTTTTCTATAATATAATTAATTTGTTATCACCCATGAAGGTGGGAGCCACTTGTGGAGGAATAAAACTAGGGATATACAAATTTTATTCGCATACATTGTGAATAACTATTTCAAATTTGATTTTTTCTAACAATGGTGTCTTATTTTTCCAACAAAATATAAGGTATCTTAATGATGGAATTTTATTCCAATGGAATTTTATTCCAAAAACTTGTATACTTGTAGAGAACCCGTTTTTCTTGTGTTATGTATTTTTTGGAAATTTTTAATATTAGTTTTATATTGTTTTAATATGATCAAAGTCAATATCCCTGAAATTACAACGTCTTTTGTTTGTGCGGGCTAAGAGGGTCTTAACATGATCAAAACTTGGGAGGATTGGTATATCTCCCTGAACTTTGTGGAGTCGCCAGGTAAGATGTGTGAAAGAAGGCTTTGGATAAAAGCTTATTGAAAAAGTGTCGTTCGAGGAAGATTGAACCAGTGTTCTCCGACAATGGCACC
The DNA here is from genome assembly GCA_010110895.2 of Picea sitchensis. NCBI lineage: Eukaryota > Viridiplantae > Streptophyta > Pinopsida > Pinales > Pinaceae > Picea > Picea sitchensis. The sequence goes on from SNQJ01S0025576.1 coordinate 14,158, forward strand.
AAAAATGTTAATGCACAATATGTACTTGCCCAAATCCCAAGGCAAGTGAGAGGAAATTGGCGTAACAAGGGGGTGACCTATCACTGTCACCTTAATAGGAAACCCCTTTTTGTTTAGGAGTATGTTAATATTACCCCAAGGGAGACGTCCCTAATGACCTAAAGGGATGATGAAGCTAAAGAAAGGATACAAAGATACCCCCCTCTCATTGGTCACTCAAGTCAAAACGTATTCTATCTTAAGGGATGAAGACAATGTAATGGATGAAGTATGCCTACCCAGAACAAGACAACAAGCAAAAAGTATGGTAGTTTCAAGTACAAAATGATATTGGTGCTTCAATAAGACAATAAGCCACCGAAATGTATGCTAGATGATATAAAATTGCAACAAAATGAAATTTCACAACAAAAATAATTATTTTATAACAGTTGCAAGAAATGTGCCTCTAAATTGCTTGAAAAGACAATGAAATTATAGTTTTTACTAGGCAGAATGATAATCAACTGTCACAATCTAATTTAGAAGTGTTTAGCTAGCATTAAATGTAGTTTATGCATAAAATTTGTTGCATTAAGATGGTTGTAACAATGATCTATAACAACAACAAGTAAATTAGTTATCTAGGCTAGGTTAGAGTTAATTTTAGTTAGTGAAAGCTAGAAAGTTCAAGGTTTGAGTGTTGGCTTGATCTATCTACAAAAAGGACTGTAAGGACTAGTGCCTTTAAAGGGTTATGGAGTCAAGAGTTCAACAACATTCATTTGGATTAAGCAACAAAATGATTATGTTTATCCAAGTAAAAGATGAATCATAGAAGAGTAGTAATTGAAGTCTTCTTGAGATTAAATCTTTGGGGACTTGAGCTAGTAGACAGTAGGCACTTCTAATCCCTAAAGGGTTTTCTCCTTCTTAGATAATTGAAGAAATATTTAGATGAAACCATAATTGATCAATACCTCTAAAGAGATATCACTTTAGGGATTTAGAGGCTTGTCAATATAAAAAAAATATGCAAAGTCTAGCAAATACAAAGTGAAGAAGTAGTAATTTAAGTTCTTCACTTCTAGGGTTTATCAAGCATGCAATTTCATAATCTTTATTGTGAGCAAGAAAATATACCATAACCATTCAAAAGTAATGACAAAAGCATATTTACTTACTTCACCAAGAATAATCATGCATGAAAACACTAGATTACCAAATGAATTCACCAAAATTGATCCAAGTTGCAAGTACAAGACTCCAATAGTGTAATACCCCAAGGACGTGCCCCAATTGTATTATGAATTGTAATTTTGTTTTATAGGCTGGTGAACCAAGTTTATATAAGCTAGTGGGCTTATGTGTTATTTAGGCCAGGGAGCCTAAGTGTTGAGGGCCTGGAGCCTGATTTTTGTACATGTAATTATGCACAATATTAATACAAAAACATCTCTACATGTGGACCGAGCACGATGAATGAGTTATGGGGGACTAAGCTTCCACAAAGCCTAGGTAAGGAAGAGGGGGATGAAAGATTAGAAGAGGGGCTAATCTTGAGGGCTTAAGTCCTTGGGAATAATAATTAAATATTATTCCAAAGCTGTGAAAATGTATATGTTGTATCATAAGTTCCTGGAAGGGGAACGTGTGCAAGATGGGAAACATGCAGCTCCAGGGAGACAGGTGTCGACCTGGGCGCATGTAGTTAAAACCAGAGAAGTAAGCCGTGTTGGGGGTCGGTCCTTCATTTTCCTCGATCTGCCGCCTGAGTCTGGGGGTTGGTTCTCCATTCTTCTGTGGGTTGTTTGAACTGTGTGACCTCTGTGTCGGAGTGCAAGATACCTCACGTAGCTCTGAAATCTGAAATCGTGAAACCCAGTGGTAAACCCGTGGATTGAGCCAAGTCTCCTATGTGTCCGTTGAACCCTGGGCATACCGTAATCATCCATGCCGTCTGTGTTTTAATTGCGGATTGTTGTGGTCATGTATTCCCTTGGCTACGCGTAATTGGCTACTATCATCTATCCTTTGCTGAGTCTTACTATTGTTCTCCTTATGCTGGAACAAAACTAAAGAAATAGGTTGTTTGGCCTTTGTATACAACGCTCTCTCCAGGTGAGAGAGGTGGTTGAGGTTGAAGAAGTAGGTTGTCAAACCTATGGGAAAATCTCTCCAGGTGAGAGAGTGCACGGAGGAAGGAGAGAGCTCCTGGAAGGAACCCTGTAGTTGCCACAGAACTTGGAGATTTATGGTTCGGTCTGTTGCTGAAGCCCGAGGCAAGGGAGGCTAGCAGCCGAAGGACTATCTAGGTGACAGAGAAGGTGTATACTCTTGGGGTGGGACAGGCATGTAGGGAAGGAGAGTCTATGGGCAGTGGGCATAAGTGGTTCCTGGGAGACAATCCTCCTTCTTTTACGTGTATTCTTCCTGTAAACCTTACCTAGCCTAGGATTCCTTACTCGGTGGAGCTTAGTCCCAGCTCGGGGGTGACCTACTGATGAGAGTGATGAGCAACATTGTCTAAGGCTGAGAGGTTCGTGGAAGGTCTACACGCAGTTGGTGGTGCGTGACAGTTTCAAGGATAAGTGTCACTATGTTTTGTAATTCTGTAATTAATTAAATTGCATACCTGTGATTCTTGCAATGTTATCATGTATTTTGTTGTGCATATGAATTTTTTTATTTCCATTAACTCTGAAATGCTAGCAGTAATTCTGTGTTTAACTGTAATTAAGTGTTTTAAGTTCATTAGAATGCATAATGTGTTACATAAGTGTTTTTCTGCATAGTAGCGTTAGCCCGACCGTGGGGTTGATGGCTAGGGGCATTACAAAAAGATAAGCGCACATCACAATTTCATCCAATAAACCCTAACTAAGGCGCCAATTTCAGTCCTCTTCCTTTTGTGTGAGGATTTATTATGATAAAATGAGAGTAATTTATATCTATTTATACAAAACTTTGGCCCTTAATTAATTTTAGGTCAAAATTAAGGCCGACCTGGGCAATTTACATTAAAATCCAAATTTGACATAAATAAAATTAATTATCATCTAAAGACACCTCCAAGGGTGAGGTCATTCCCTTATAGGGTGACCTTGAGGCCCTAAGGTGCAATGTTAGGCCTAGAATGTAGAATGATTGGCCTCCAAAGGCCCCAGATGATGCCCACACATGCCACCAAGCTCACAACTGCCTCCAAAATGAAAACCCTAACTCTGGGTGACGTCCAAGGTCATTATGGTAACATCCTGGGAATTCAAGGGCCAACGTCCATAAAGAAGAACAATATCCCTATGGGTTTAAGTCTGCCAGGGTGCCTCCAAAAGGAACATCCTTCTTTATTCCTAGTTCAAATCTTCAATGTCTTCTTTCCTCTAGCTGGGGTTATAGCATCCATATTTGGGCTTTAATCCCCCATGAAGTTCTAAGTTAATCATTCCCTCATGTGTACCTGTCCATCAGGAAAGGTCCTGCAACAACAAAAAGTATGCCCTCAAGGAGTTCATAAGTCACAGGGATCATACCATGTAAATCACATCCAATAATTAAATTACCCAAACATGTGCATCAAATACCCCTTAACTTAGACAAATTCTCAAAGACGTTATGCAATTTGACAAGTTAGGTTTGGAGAAGGTCTCAGGGTGTCCTATTGGGCTAACCTTCCTTAAGTTTGGGATGTTTCCCAGGTGGGAGCCAATCTGGGCCATGTAGGTGTATGAGGTGGCATGGGGTAAGTGTTTGGGAATGGGGTGCAATAATAACAGGGAAATGTAAGCCTTACCTATGTGGTTGCCTTTGTAGCAGAGGAGAGTTTCACTATCATAAAATGTTATTGTTTCCTCACTCTACATTTCCTTTTACTCTTAGCTTTGTTGTTTTGATCTTTTATTTTGTGCTTCAAGGGGAGCAGTCAAGGGACACTGTTCTGGCTTGATGACCAAAGGTGAAAGCATTATCCACAAACATTTCATGGAATTGAGAAGGATGAAACAAGTGAGTAGGACCCCCCTTTCTGGCTATACAAGAGCTTGATAACTGGTTTGGCAGGTGACTTGAATGGAGTAGTAGTTTCATACCTTTACATGCCCATGGTCTTAATAGTCTGGCTCGTGATGAGAACCTCTATCCAACAATAGTACCTTGAGTTAATTTATGTATCTTATAGGTTCCATTTTGTGCGAGAAGTTGTTTTCTTTCTAAGGAATCCATGTGCAAAGCATATGTCGAAGGTTTTAATATTGGCTTTTAACTCTTACCAACTAATTTTATTATATAGGCCTTTAGCCCCTTCTCCCACAAAGGAAAGAAAAAGCGATCTAGGTGGATGGTAGCCACCCACCTGGCCGGCTATAACTGGAGTTTTTTAGTTCAGCGTTCTTTTGTACTTGGGCCTTGGTGTAGGTTCTACACTTACAGGGTTGTACTGAAGCCCTACATCTACAGGTGGATCTTGTTGGCCTCCACAGTCCAACTATAGATTATTTTAATATTATTTCATGTCGACACATCTGGTTTGGTGACCAGATAGGTGGTAGTGTCATACCTTTACATGCCCATGGTCTTAATAGGGTGGCTCGTGATGAGACCTCCTATCCAACAACTAGTACCTTGAGTGTTTATGTATCTTATGGGTTCCATTTTATTACTGAGAAGTTGTTTACTGCTTTCTAAGGAATCCATGTGCAAAGCATATCGAAGGTTTTAATATTGGCTTTTAACTCTTGCCAACTAATTTTATTATATAGGCCTTTAGCCCCTTCTTCCCACAAGGAAAGAAAAACGATATAGGTGGATATTAGTAGCCACCCACCTATTCCAACTGACTACTCTTTGCAGTTTTTAGTTCAACGCGTTCTTTTGTACTTATTTGTAATTGTGGGTTCTACACTTCTGGGGTTGTCTGAAGCCCTACACATCTTCTAGGTGGATACTGGTGGCCTCCCACCTGATCCAACTAGATTATTTTGTATTATTTCATGTCAGCACATCTTTTTGTACTTCCAGGGCTATTTTGGGGCCCTAAACGATGTTTTTTTGTCTCACCACAGTCAAACTATAGACGAATTCAAAGTTTGATGATGTAATGTGTATTTCTCGAAATGACCTTTCCAATGGGATATCACGCGCATAAAACTGAGGTCATATGAAAAATTTATGACCCCAGGAAGTTGAGGTAGCAGCTTACCCATAAGGGCCCACATAAATTTGGTTGTTTCATCTCCTAGGGTTAGGTTTTTTTATGTCTAGGGTTTGGGAATTCATGAGTAATGTTAAAAAGGCCTCTAGAGCCTCATTGTAAACATTCTACTCAGTCGGATGCACATAGCATCCACATCTCTTGTCAGAGATAACTACCACCATTCGAGCAAGTTGTTTCAGTTCTATAGTTTTACAATTTTAACCTATTTCATTTATTCAATAGAAGATATTGTTCAATGGATATCTGTGTTGTTCTCCATATCTCTGTGTTTATTGTATTTAGCTTATTAATCAGTTCCTTCCGCTCCTAAATCCAAATTAGTTGTATCAGAGCAGTCTGCTCTTCATTTATTTTTCTTCATGCGTGTCCCCGACAATATCTGGGTACAAGAAGTTGGGACTCAAACCAATCGATCCTTTGCAAGATCACTTGTACTGAGCCTGAAAACAACCCATGGGGGACAAAACGAAAGATGATGGAGAAGGATATCCTTTTAAAATGTTTCTCAAGGAAGCCCTTGCACAACAAAGGAACAAAATGATAGATAACTTTGCACAGATCCTTCGACAACTTCCCATAGGAGAAGCATCTTCATTAAGTGGCCATGCAAACCCCTTCAAGGTACATGTAAATTTTGATATTCCATTATTTTAAGGACTAATATATGTGCATGTTGTAGATAAATGGTTGAATCTGCTCGAATTGTATTTTTCATTCCACAATTTTTCCGATAGGGAAAATATTACTTTTGCACTCCTCAAGGTCGTCCCCCATGTTAAGGACTGGTGGGATACTTACTCTAAGAAAAGGGCCATAGAGTAATATGTAATATTTACGGTTTCCCCTACATGGGATTCCTTCCAGGATGCCATTAAATAACAATACTACCATGTTGGAAGCTACGAGGACCAGTACACTAGATGGACCACCCTGCGTCAATAAAGG